>JABJVR010046401.1:14861-30128 GCA_025773905.1 Chitala chitala
AGTACACCTGCAGTGGGCACATCCACAGTGTCCCAGTACACCTGCAGTGGACACAGATCTGCCAGCTGTGATGAGTCTTAGACCGTGAGGCGGTGCTGAGCAGCATCTCTGAATGACGTGCTGCATCCTTCACAGCAGGCGCCATGCATGAGCTGGCCAGAGAGACATGGCAGCAGATGGGGTATTTCAAAGAAAGGAGACTTTACACTCATCTTCTAAGCAGTGTAGGGGGCCTGGTGGCTCAATGGGTAGAACATCAGGCTAGGATGTAGAAGTCTCCTGGTTTGAATCCCAGCCCAGCCACCGGCTGTGTGTACTTGAGCAAGACACTCAGTGGTAGCTCATTGTAACATATATGTGAAATATTGTAAGTCATTTTGGATAAAAGCATCCGCTGAATTAATAAATGTAGGAGCAAGATATGGTCTGGGGAGTCAGCTTTGGCCATGTGCTTGACAGGTGTCTGGTGGACTGCATGGTTCTTTCAGCAGAAGGTCAAGGTGGCTCAGCAGCATGTTCTGCTAGGCTACGGGTTAGTGCGGTATAACATTTCACTGAGCCCTTTCTTCACCAGTCTCCCCTGATGCACTGGGCCTGTCCAGCTGTAAGGGGCTGACAAGCTCGCTCTCGCCGTCTGTGTCACATGACCTCAGCACTGCGATTACGCCTTTCATTTTGCACACCAACCACCCATGCTTCTTTCACACTTTCTTCATGAGTGTGCTTTTCTGTGTTGTTGAAGCATTACTTCCTTTCTGAAGAGTCACAGATGCAGATTTAACATGCAGTGTGCCCACCTCTATCCCCTGTTGTTTGTTTAAGGCCTGCTCTGAGCTAGTGTTCATTAATGCATGTTAATATGTAAGAGACTAATTGCTGTTTTGTCATGGCAATGAAAAGATATTTGCCAACACTTGTACTGAGGACTGTTTTCACTACAGCATCCTGGTGGCTCAATGGGTAGCACACAAGCCTTGGATGGGGAAGTCTCCTGGTTTGAATCCTAGTCCAGCTGCCAGCTGTGTCCTTCATCAAGATGCTCAAATGCTAGCTCCCTGGGTGCTGCATGTGGCTGCCCACTGCTCCTCTCAAAGGGATGGGTTAAATGCACAAAGTCAATGTCATTGTAATATGGATTTGAAATTTTATAAGGGGCTTTGGATAAAAGCTTTTGGTAAACATTGCATGACAGCAGCTTTGAAGACATAAAGTAGTTAAAGTAATATAGTACGCTTAGCGACCCATAAATAAATCATTTAGCAGACATTTCTATCCAAAGCAACTTACAACATTTTGTATCTGTTATAATGAGGTAGCACAGGGTGTTTTGCTCAAGGACACACCTGGTGGCTGGGCTGGGATTCAAACCAAGAGACTCCTGCATCCCAGTCTGAGGTTTTACTCATTGAGCCACGTGGCCACCTAAATGGAATGGAACCTCATATGTTTAAGAACTGACTTAGGATTCTGTTTTTTTTTGTCAGTTGGCACACCTACATTTTGTGTGAAACTTCACATTTAGTGAGGCCTGTAAATGGCACAGACAAGTTCCTTTATAAATATTTATGTCCAGGCGTAGCCTCTCTCCAGTGATATGAGACTGGGAATGCTATGCTGTGATGTAATTAGAATCCAGCATTAACGTCAGAAGCCACAACAACGATACAATCTTAATGTCATTAGATCTTAATTCCATTGCACAGTGAATGTTTGTTATGTGAGCCCATAGAACATTATGTTTTTATCTCAAAAAAGTGATGCTTTAACAAAGTTATCCCATTTGCTTTACGATACTGCATGACTAAGTGGGCAAATTTAAATCCATTACTTAAACCTGAATGATTATATTCAAATGAAGCATCTTTAAGGGGTCACCTTGCCTGTCAGCAGTTAGAGGCTTCAGTTCATAACAGCAGTGGGAGTAAAGTTTACCTTTGTCTGTTTTTGGGTAGTCTGGTTTCTTCTAATGATGGAAAGTTCAGGTGATTCCATCTCTCTGACCTGTCAGTGTGTGGCCATGTCAACATATTTGTGTGAGTATCCTTGGATACGATCATGTGACATTGTGACATTGCCTTAAAAACCCATTAGTGAAATAGATATGCTTTTCTAAAAAAATGAGTATAAGTTGATGGGGACACTTGCAACTGTATATACTTGTACTATCATTTTTTATGTTGGTTGTTACTGGAATAATCTACATTTGCAGGATCAGTAAAAGAAGAATGGAATGTGAGACGTTTGGGGATGAGATCATTGGGTAGCACTGCTGACTTGGGTCATGTGATTGAGTCTGGCCTATGTCACTGTGAGTGTGTCATCTGTATGTTCAACCTGTACGTGTATGGGTGTGTTCTGGAAGCTGTAGTTTCTTCCCACTGTCCAGTCTGAGGACTTTGTGTTGGGTTGATGCCCTGATCAGAGATGTACTGTGGTAGCTGTAGTTTTCTCCCACAGTCCAGCCTGAGGACTTTGTGTTGGGTTGATGCCCTGATCAGGGGTGTACTGTGGTAGCTGTAGTTTTCTCCCACTGTCCAGTCGGAGGACTTTGTGTTGGGTTGATGCCCTGATCAGGGATGTACTGTGGTAGCTGTAGTTTTCTCCCACAGTCTAGCCTGAGGACTTTGTGTTGGGTTGATGCCCTGATCGGGGATGTACTGTGGTAGCTGTAGTGTTCTCCCACTGTCCAGTCTGAGGACTTTGTGTTGGGTTGCCACCCTATTCAGAGGTGTACCTTGCCTTGCTCCATGTGTTTCCTAGGGCAGGTTCCAGACTCTGATTTTTTCCAGAATAAGTACTTAGAAAATAAAGAAAAGAAGCCATGCGCGCGCGCGCACACACACATACACACACACACACACACACAGAGGTTCACAAATGACAATTTTTTTCAGGTTTTTTTGTTTCTTCTAAAGAATTTGTAGATTTTCATTGATGTAGTCACTGATTTTTTTTTGTGATAATGAACAAACTGCCTCTAAATGCATTCTGATAATATACAGTTTAGTAGCTTTTGGAGTCAGCTCTGCAAACCTTTCCATGTCTTTCTTGTCAGAAGTCAGTATTAAAAGCTTCTGATTTTTTTTTTCCCTTTCATCTGTGCTTGGAGTTTTGCTAAACTTTGTTTAAAAGAATGTAGTGCGTAGCGCTCCAGTAACGAGATTGTGGCTGGAAGGACAAACACAGATTGCTAATGTAATCTGTGTATAGTAGAGAGTGGCTGTGTATTAAATAACGCCTTGGTCCAGATTTATGTGAATTACGTGTATTGGGCAGGAATCTCTGTTTATGAACTGAAGCCTGTTCCACAAGCACAGTTTCACAACAATGGAACTTTGATGTTGCCTACAACCATTATGATGCTTGTCGTGTTCTAATCTGAGTTTTAATGTTTCATAAATTTTTTTAATTCATCACTTTATTGCCACTGATCCTTCACTGAGATCTCGGGTGTAAATGAGCCGCTGCACCACGTGTGACATCGCGGCCATTACCATTTCTTGTGACCTGGAATCGCTGTTGCCAAATCCATGCGTAGTTGGAGCTCTGTATTATTATGGCACCATGACATGACGCACACGAACTTCAGAATTTTTTTCAAAAAAAAAGTGCGGGTTGTATTCGATATTATACCGTATGTTTACAACAATACCATTATTGTTAAACTCTTCTAAACTGTGTCAAATGTCATACGTGTATCATGCTAGTGTCCCACAGCACTTATAATACATAACAGTCTTGTAACATCTTACACATGACACTTATAATGTACTCAGAAATAAACATGATCACAATTTCATAAAATTTCACTATTTCATGGTTCATAACAGGTTTATGTCAGTTTCCTGTGGTTTAAAACAAGGTAACTGACATGTAGGCCTACTTCTGTGGACACTGCTCCTATGATAATTGTAAATATAACTGTCAACAAAGCAAAATTTTATGATCAGAATGAACGAATGCCATTGGTGGTAGTTAAAAGAGTGTTTGAACACAGACCTGTAGCAGTCCCCTCTGTTTACGTGCGTCTGCACCTGTCATGTGAGGCCAACACACCTGTAGTGGGATGTTTATATACACTTTGGCTGGTGTCCTTGCAGTGTGACCTTTAGGTGTGAAGCTGGGTGATGTATGGTGCTGTCCCTCAGTGCAGGGAATGGGGGGACTGTAATGTGGGGGTCCCGTGGACAGAGACAGGGACGGGAGTAACCTGAGTATTCTGACGCTGTTCCTCTCCCCTGCCTTATTCTCTTACCCAGCACGGCAGTGCTGTAACTATTTTCTTGTGATAAAACAGGGAACAGATTTATTGGCTCATCTTTTTCATAGGCCCCCTACCATGGCATCTGTCTTATTTTCCTGTTTAAAAGCTGGCACCCTAGTTTTGTTGCCTTGTTCCCTGTTGTCTCTCTTTTGAGTTTTGTCATAAATTGTTTGCTTCCTTCTTTGTTTGTGCATTGTTTGCTATGTTTTCTGTTTCTCAAGCCTAGTGTTGTGTCTCTGGTCAAACCTACTTCTGTATTTCTAGTCAAACCTAGTCCTGTCTCTCTGGTCAAACCTATAGTCCTATGTCTGTGGTTAAGCCTATGTGTCTATGTGTCATTGATCAGGTGGCCTGGTGGTTCAATGGGTAGAGCACCAGGCTGTGAGGTAGAAGTCCCTCCCAGTCCCTGGTTCAAATCCCAGCCAGGTGTGTCCCTGAGCTGGATGCTTGATGCTAGCTCCCCAGGCACCATGTGGTTGCTCACTGCTTCCCCCAGGGGGATGGGTCAGATGCAGAGGATAAATTTTGTCGTGACATGTATGTGCAACATGTATATGTATGCAATGACAGTAAAAGCTGATGATTATTATTATCAAGCTCATAGTCCTGTGTCTCTGATCAAACCTATAGTCCTCTGTCTCAGGTCAAGTCTATATTCCTGCCTGTGGTAAAGCCTATATTCCTGTGTCTCTAGTTAAGGCTATAGTCCTGGGTCTCTGGTTAAACCTATAGTCCTATCTGTGGTCAAGTATATAGTCCTGTGCCTCTGATCAAATCTAGTTCCGTGCCTGTGGTCATGTCCTGCTTTGTCATAAATAATATGAAATATTAGAATAATCATATGTCTGAGCACAATATAGTCCACAGAAAGACATGTGACATAGAGAACATACAGGGCTTGACTGCAATAAGTGATAAACATCATTTTCAATTTTCGTTTCCAGCCAGGACTTTTATCAGTTTGTAGCAAATATTCAAAGTTTTGTTTGCCAGATAGAGGGATAAATCACATATTAATGAAAAATAATTATTTATTACTTATTATTAATTGTGAAGTAGTACAGGGAAAGATGTTGTGGGTTATTGGTGTTTCTTCGTTGACTTAAATCTATACATCACAAATTTGTTTATGGTAATGCAGGATAAATTTGTATTTGCCTCACTTACTCAAACTCTAGTTTGTACGAACTCTAGTTTGTACGCAAGCTAAAAAAACTGCATAAATACAACTAATTATACAGAAATTCCATTTTTGCAAATATGGTCATATGAAGATTACTTGGTACTTCTCATACGTGCATGTTGCAAAATCCCGTGGTTTTTAACTGAAATGTTGTAACTGGTGAGTAATCGACAGCAGAAAGAGAAGCAAAGAGAAGTGCTCAGACAGAACAAGGTCACATGACACACTCATGGCGTGACTGGTCCAACCGTGTGGCCTTTAATCCTGCGCGTTCCTGTAATACGGAATTAGTGTGTATCTCATATGTTCTCGTGCATCGATCAAAACGAAACCGAATAAGATGAGTAACCAGAGCATTTGTGGGGATGTGGTTGAGGCTCTTGCTCTCTGCTGGGTATTGGATTTAATCCTTCTGTGTCCTCTAAATGAATGTAACTGAACCCTGTAAGAAATCAGCACTTTTATTACCTATAGTTTGTTAGCATTGACTTTGCTAAAGTTTACCAAAGATTTAAATAATGTGGTACTGACTGAGTAGTCTACTCCATCCTCATTATTGAAGGTCAGGGGTCATTAAAATATTACTTTATTATTATGAAGAGTACTATAACCACTGCTTTCTACAGTGATGTGCGGTGAGGTTCATGGCTGGTGAGGCACTGACTGGTGAGGCACCTGTTGGGCTCACATCCGCCCCCCTCAGTGCGGCACGCCATTATCTGAATTATATAGAAAACAAATTTACAGCACAGACCAGTCGACAAATTTATTTTATGTTATCATTATTATTTTTTTAACTTTTCATGATGGCAGGTGAGGCTCTGCCCTGATCGCTCATCACTGGCTTTCGGCTGTGCACAGTGTTGGTAATTTGTGGCAGGAGTGGGCCTGTCCACATCTACACACTGTCATCTCGTCCACACCTACACACTGTCATCTTGTCACTGTATCTTAAAATCTGGCACACACTAATGTTGTTCTGGCCCCAAACTGGGGGTGAAAGTTTACATAAATTTAGGTAAAAATGCCCAGCCAGAAGACCCCAGACAAAGATCAAAGGGGCATATTGAGCAGGGCCCTTATCACCAACTACAGGATTGAGGTCACTGTCTGTAATTGACTCAGTAAATCAAATGAGTCTCGTCACAGGCAAAACAGAATTCCAAACGCGGTGTGGGTCACCGAGATGCAGCTAGCAAACAGCAGGAAGTCAAAGAGGACACGACGCGTCAAAGTCCTCAGCTGACCTTCTCCTTTCTGGCAGTGACAGTATTTGTCATGTTGGCATGTTGTTGGACTGTGTGCTGGAGAGTTTCGTGTTTGAAGCCAGTGCCCTCACCAGCTACATCACACACACTGCTACACATTCATGCACTGAATGTGAATTTGTGGGTCTTTCTGTCCCTTTTCACTGAATTTAATAAAAACTGCAGAGATAAACCTTGAAGGAGTCCCTGGCTGCAGGCTAAGCCTTCTCTAGAATTGGGTCCTGCAGCAGGAGCTACGTTTCAGCGCCTGTCCCGTGGCCAGCGCGGCGGGTTTGGTCCGATGCTATCGATTGCCGGTTGCAGACCTCTCAATGTCATCTGACCACAGAGACAGGCCATGTGGAATAAAAATAAACCAGCTGTCGATGTGCTTTATGGGAATGACAAAGGCTGTAAGGGGTCCGTTTGAGGGTTTAATGCAGTGCGAGGTTGTTGTGCGTTTGTCTCGTACGTTTGCTGCGGCAAATATTGACTGGTGGATGTCCAGAGTGAAGACGGAGAGTGTATAAAAAAGGGACTTCTTCTGTTGTCTCTCTCGGTTTTTCATTTGGGCAATAAGTGGATGTAGCCAAACAAGGGTGGAGTATCGATCTGGAAGATGAGTGGATTTAGGTGAACTGTGTGTGTGTGTGTGTGTGTGTGTGCGCATTTGTGTGTTTTTTATTTGTAATACAGTGGAGCCTGGCATAAAAGGCTCTCAAAAGGCAAAACTAATAAAAACGCAACATAAAAACCTATTCTTTGTATTTTCAGGAGACCGGCACTGAGCTAAATTATAATAATTACATGCATATGTTTTTCCTTGTTTTTGCTTATTGTACCTTGGCAGTAGGATTCATATTTATTGAATCTAAAGATTTGATTGATTAAGGCCTTCATGGCAGAGGACTTGCTCACCAGACTAGATTCAGTATGTTTTTTAGCAGCTCAGTGTTAAAATAGCTGTCAATATAGACCTAAAATACAACTGATTTCACTATTTCCTGCAGCACAGCTGTTGTACTTACGGTAATTTAGTGTCATGCTGTGTTTGAAACACAAGGTTCTGCTCTGAACTCTGGGCAGGCAGCGTGAGGGCATTTCCTGCGCTCCCTTTGCAAATAGGAGTATCAGCTGGTGGTGAAAGTTCAGCACTAAACACATGCCTAGGTGCATCATTTATACGTTTTTTTGTATTGCATAGTATAAAATTAAAAAAAAAAATTTTTTTTTAAGTTTTACATTAATTTTCTCAAAAGCTTGCCCAATTCAAGGTAGCACGATCCTGTATAAATTTGGCAACACCGGGCATGAGATATACTGAGTAAAGCATGAAGCCAAGATAGAGAACATACACACACACGCACACGCGCGCACACACACACAGACACACACGTGCACAAGGGGATTATTGTACAAACTCTACACACACAGTCCTGAGGGCCTGAATTTATTAAGTTTTTTTGATCCCCAAAAGATCACGCAACCCTTTGTATTTTCATGTTTAACAACAACATGCTCTGGAGAAAATGAATAAAGGGCCGTTTCCAGCTGTTTATTGGATAAGATCCGACTTCTCCTGACGTATGCAACCCAGCTGACATCAATTAAAATGTCTGGTGTATAACATGATTTTAGGCTTCCAGAGTCTTGCTCTGTGTATAAATGTGGCAGATGAAATCTCAGACATGCTCCATATCTTTCTGACAGCATCACGTTGTACTGCATAGCGCTGAGAGACAGAGTTAGTGTAGAGAGGCGGCATGACCGTCCAGCTTGCGCGGCGCTCCTGTGAGGTGTGTGTGCAGCATGTGAAATCACAGGTGGATGTGAAGTCAAACACTGACGATGAATGTATCCTGTGTGATACACTGCGTTACAGCATCACTGCATACTTAACCCGGACAGCGACACTCTGACTCATTACACCATGAGGTGTCTTCTGTGCTGTCAACAGAATCAGTTATACTTTCATTTACCTAAGCTGGTTCAGGCCCGAAAACCTGGGTATGACTTTATTTTCCCTTGATCAAAGTGTCCCTTGACTATATATACACATGGGTATTTAAGTCAAGTACCATCTTTAGTACAGTTTACATTAGTACCAGATACTGTTACCCTGGAACATGGTGCAGTATAAAGCATAGACTTACACAAACAGTGAGTAAATAACAGGTGAATTAATAGTTAGTTATATAAATGGATAAAATAAAAAAATGTATGTTGTAAAGTGAATGGCACCAGTAGGAAAGGGGTTCAGATTGTTATTGCTCAGGGAGTTACTGTATACAGCAGTTTATTGTGTGATATGCTTGTTTTTTAGTTATTATTAATGTTGTTGTTATTATTGCTTCAGGTTATGGACACTTTGTCCAGGCTGTCATATACAGCTATTGCCCAACAAACAGGAATAAGGTAAGCATCTGGAAAAGAAGTAAATATAAAGTTGATGTGTGTGTAAGAGTGTATGTTTTTCGGTGTGTGTGTGTGTTTGATGGGTTGACACACGCTCTATGCCCTGTCCTGCCTCAGATTAGCAGTTGGAAAACAATCTATAGTGAATGTAACATTTACAAGTTATTTTCAATAGTAGAATGGAAAAACATTTGTTTTTACATAAAACAGGCTTTTAGTGTAGTATTTTAGAAATTACATGCAATAGAAACAGATTTTGAGAAGTGAAGGTAGAGAACCGAGCAGTTTCTATCTCTTTGTTTTTCTTCCAATAGGCCGTTTCCCACAGAAGACAGTGTAGATGAAGATGAAGACATCTACAGCCACCTGGAAGACTTGATAGAGTATGTCTGGCATTCACTTTTTTACACGGTCGCCCTGTTAAAAGACACCAACGTCCACTGTGCATCTACACCACCAGCTGTTAAACATTGGCAGTGTACTACTGTGCAATTCTCAGCAAGCTGGATTCTGGTTTTGTATCATACTGCGTTCAGACGATACTATAATGTTTAAAAAGTGGGTGTATAACCTCAAGGTTGTAGGTTCAAATCCCAGACACAGACTAGTAGTCATTTTAAAGCTGGAGCAGAAGTGTATTTTACCTCTGAACATAATGTTGTAAAGTGCAATAACCTGATACATCCAGTCTCCCATGTAGGCCTGCTGGTTTGGAGATCTGTTTCGCCTGTTGTGTTTGTGTTTATACTTGTTCCCTGCAATGGGTTGGCACACAGGGTATACCATGGGCTGATCCCCCTGCTGCCTGGGATAGGCTCCAGTTCCCCACACAACCACAAAAAGCAATGAACCTAATTGTAAAAATGTGTCAGTTTAAAATAAAACTGAAGCAGACCCGTAAGGTTTTTTCAAGCTATTGAGGCAAGGTTTATTCACTTTGTTTTGGTTTAATGATGCCATGAAACAAGGTTCTGGGTTCTGGAATCTTCTTTGTTCAGATGTCTTCTCTGAGACGTGCTTTTAGAGCAGTTTGATTACAAAATATTACACTTGGAAAGAAATCTACCAATTGTGTCAAATGTTTGAATGTATGTAGCATAATATTTAGGTTAGTTTTAATTTTCACACTTTCATAGTCTTCTGAGGAAGCTCCAGAGGAGACCTACGTAGTTCCAGATCTGGTTGGAGATCGAGTTTGAGATTTAGTTAAACTCTAAATAAACTTAAGATATGCACCATAACAAATAACCTTCAAGCAGTCTGTCTCTACATTACAGTAGGTTTATTATGTGCGGTGTGAGTGCTGTGCACAGATTTCAGGTAAAGTGTTACTATTTCTGTCTTGTGCCAATGATACACAGTTACAAACAGCGTATAAACAGTTACTGTATAAGCAGTTTATGACTGCTGGCCTGCACACTGTCTTCCTATAAGTGTGCACTTCCTATAAGATTGTTGTCCGATTCCTATTTTTGCAATCTGAGTGTTATTACCCAGGAGGCATCTGTCAAAGGGAAAAGGTGACTGTGCCAACAGATTCTGACCGGGCTGCTTGTGTGTGTGTGTGTGTGTGTGTGTGTGTGTGTGTGTTTGTGTGTGTGTGTGTGTGTGTGTGTGTGTGTGTGTGTGTGTGTGTGTTTTCTGGCACTTGGAAAAGGGGAAGTCCTGAAAAACAGGGACAGGACAGAATAGGAAAATGAATGAAACTAGTCTATGAATGAAACTAGGTAATCTCACAATAACAGATTATGGTAACTATCAGGTTTGATTAATACCATTAAACTTTCAGTTGAGGCTGCTTTGTCACAGATGTTTGAATAAGTCGACTGTCATTTCAGTATGTGTGTATTCATTAAGACTAGTAGTCATTTTAAAGCTGGAGCAGAAGTGTATTTTACCTCTGAACATAATGTTGTAAAGTGCAATAACCTGATACATCCAGTCTCCCAGTCCAGGGTCAGTTTATATTCTCGGTAAAAGCAGTCTCAGAAAGGCGGTCGTTTCCCTTTGCTTTACAGCGAGAATGAAGTTGAAGATGAGGAGGACCTCTATGACTGCGTGTATGATGACGATGAAGGTGGGGAAGTTTACGAGGATCTGATGAAGGCTGAAGCAGTACCACCGCCGGTATGTGTCGTACATGCTGGTTTTCTACAGAGACCCTTACAAACAACAGTAATTGCATTTGTGCACTTGTGTAATTATTATTATAAATACAGTGCTTGGCAAAAATAAAGTCATGTTGTGCCTCTAGATGCAGCGTTATTAGCGGGTAGGGCTTCAACTGGTCTGGTCTGAGCTCAGCAACGTTATGCGGCAATAAAATGAGTTGAGTATCTGAATCTCCTGAATGGCCAGGTTCTCCCATCAGAGGATATTTTCTTCCCTGATGACACGGGCATTATCTAGGCAAACAATGCCAAATTTATTGTGAAACAGGGGCTCAAGGAGCACGAGGAATCACTTTCACACATGAACCGGCCACCACAGAGTCCCAACCTTAGCCCCGTTGGACAAAGAATGGGGGCTGTAATCAGAGCTAACGGCGCTCGAATGAAATATTAGCATGCACCTTTTATTTTGCCAAGGAAGTGTATTTACCACATGAGTTTGCTCAGACAAATCCTCACACCTTTTGAGGAGCAGGATGATCCAATGCAAAACAAGAATGTATTACAAGAGCTCACGGGAAAAACAGGAATATTTACTATTTAAAATTTTTTGAGTTATTCCACTTATTCCCCTAAAAAGATTTTGTTTTTACAGTTTCCTATATTTGTGACTATTTGTGTTGCTCCCACGGGCTCCTCATTAGTTGTGAACTTCTGTGAATTTGTGTAAAAAACACATCAGATGTTTTATAGGATGAGAAAAAAGGGCTGAGTCAGTTAAGTGAGAAAAAAATGGAGTTTCCTGTTGCTTTAAGGGCAGCCTGAGCTCTGTGTTTGAGGGCAGCAGGGGCTGGATTTGTGCACCCTCGGACCGGGGTGTCTGCTGCTGTATGGGAAAGGCTTTGATTCGATTACTCGTTCTCCTGTTATTGCAGAAACAGGCCGAGACTGACATTCGAAGCTGCTGCCTCACTGAGATTAAACAGACCGAGGAGAAATACACAGAAACACTGGAGTCCATTGAAAAGGTGGGGTCTGCATCGACGCTGTGTGTGTGTGTGTTCTGCAAACACCTTGTGAATAGACATCCCTATACTCTGTTACCCTTATTGATATTAAACACATTGTCCCAAAACACTTGTAAAGTAAAACTGTCTTTGCTTTGCATTTACAAAATCATCACAATTTAGCCGTTTTGTCTGGCAGAAATCTGTCCATACAGGAATTGTCAAGGCCAGACAGTGTGTTATAAGATTGTTACTGTTATTGTGTTAACCCTCACCTCCTCACGTCTTCAGTATGAGCATCTGTTGGGTGACGGTTGTTTAGTGCACACTAATTCACACCGTGAAGAGCTGCATCTTGCTAACTGCAGGTTGCTGGCAAATGGGGCACTGAAGAGGCCTCAAGAGGGCACCTGTGCAGTGGTTAGCTGGAGCAGTGATCCAAACTGTCCTTTCACTCTGCAATACTCCCTTTCTAACTGTTCCCCCAACTCAAATCCAGTTCTGAGCTGGAGGCTTTGGATGCAGGGATCTTTATTAGTATTGGGGACATCCGGACCATAGATTTGATTGGCTGAGGTAGAGGCTTTGGGGCCAGAAATTTAGATTGGTTGAGTTACACGCAGAGGTGACACGCAGAGGTGACACACAGAGGTCACATACAGAGGTCACACATAGAGGTAACACAGAGGTCATACACAGAGGTCACACATAGACGTAACATGCAGATGTCACACACAGAGCCCTCATGACTGCTCTGATTTTGAGTTTTGCTGCTCTCTGTACCATTTCCCTTACTCACTCTTTCCACATGTTTCCTTTTCCTGAGTTCTATTAAAAACTCCGTTAAGCGCTTTTCCACTTCTATGTAGAACGTGTTCCGTATTGTTGAATTTTTCCACAGTTCTTCATGACGCCTCTTAGGAAGTTTTTGTCCTCAGGAGAGATAGAAAAAGTGTTTGTCAACATCCCGGTAAGCAGAGCCCAGGCACCCTTAGCGTTTTCAGGTCTGCTAAATGAATAAATGTAAACATTTTGCAATTTCTTGTTTCTGTATGTGTGCAAAACGTACCTGATGTATATGTATTCTAACTGAAAAAATCTCCAAACATTTTTATTTCACTTTAGTGTAAAACATTAACCCTTTTGTTACATACTACTCTTCCTATTGATAATAAATGAACATGGTGCAAAAATAATGTCTGTTCTGTGGTAACTAAATCATGAAAAGTGAGAATTATTCAGCCAACAGTACAGTCTGGTTATTTCTGTTCTGTGCCTTTGAACATTGCCTTCTTCAAACCAAAATGCTTTGATCCATTGTTTAAGTGTTTGTTTTTCACATTGTAGGACCTGGTAAAAGTTCACAAAAGTTTAATGCTTGAGTTACAAGACTCTATTGTCAGCAAGAATGCTCTCAATCTGTACCAGATTTTCATCGCTTACAAAGAGAGGTAAATGTCTTGAAGTTATATGTCTTCATACTTGTTCTTTTAGTACATGCTAACAAAAATGTTAATTTTGCTTTCCATTCCCTTGTAGACTTCTTATTTATGGAAAATACTGTAGTCATGTAGAAACAGCCATTGCGTCATTAGATCATGTCAGCAAAGAAAGAGAGGATGTCAGGCTGAAATTAGAGGTAAGTTCATTCGAGATGATTTTCCTGTTTAGATGGGTAGGGGCTGAAGGCATGATTGGTAGGGGTGCTCTCCTGAAATGCAGGTTCACAGTTCCCTCTAGTGGTCGACTTGAATCATTACTGTTAATTGTTAAACTAGTTCGGAGGTGTCCAATCACGGTCTTGGAGGGCCCAGTGAGAGTTTTTATTTCAGCCAATTTCTGCTGTAAATTGAACCTTAATGTCAATTAGACATAATTGACTTTTTGAATAATTACCGTGCCACTCCATAAGTTCTAAACAACTTCATCCATTTTTAATAAGGATTTTAAGAGCACTTACCGATGTTGCTTATCATTTTTAACAGTGACGGTATATTTTTGATATTTGATCACTTAAGTCAGTGCTTCTCGTTAAGTGTTCATTGTAATTGGTACCTGTTTCTGCTGTTCATTAATTATATAAATTGGAATACAATTTATGATTACTGGTTTACATTAAACACCATGCTAAATTATCCAGACACTTTCTGCTCTGACTGTGTACTTACAGCAACAACGTAATGTCTGGTCAGATCTTAAAGCACAAGAGTGTTACTTTTTGTACTTTGTAACCCTTATTATCCCTCAATTGATTAAGACATTTAAGTGCAGTCATATACAAATGATCAGGAAGAATGCCGAGAAGCAAGGATATAACTGACACAATTAAGATAATGGTCAATGGGATACCCCTGAACTAGCGCATTACTCTAAGCATGTGATTACATTTATTAATAATCAAACACGTGAATGAGACACATTTTTAATATATGTTTTTATGTGTGGATATCTCGATTTTTGATTTATTGAGTATTCTAACATTTTAATAGGAAAAATATAAAAACGTAACATGGTTTCTTTCAGGAATGCTCAAAAAGAGCGAACAATGGGAAGTTTACTTTAAGAGATCTGCTTGTTGTACCGATGCAGCGAGTGTTGAAATATCATCTGCTTCTTCAGGTGAGCACGAGACACAATGTAATAATGCTATAGATTCAGAGCACCTGACATATAAAACATGTCGTTTTTAAAAATTTCTGACACCTTTATTCAGTGATAAGTCCATTCGACTATTGTGAACTGCAGAATCTGTCTTTGCTGTTGTTATTGGCATGTCTCATGTAAAGTCATTATGTTAGATCTTTTTAACATATATGATTTTCAGGTAAATCAGTCAAATGAGAAAATATTTCAGAACAGAGGTTGTCATTGGATACGGACCAGCTGCATTAATGTGGTACAGGGTAGCCACCACTAGGGGCACCTATGTCCACTCTTTACTTTCTGCTGTATCCACACTGGTCCCTGCTCTGTGTGTGTGTGTGTGTGTGTGTGTGTGTGTGTGTGTGTGTGTGTGTGTGTGTGTGTGTGTGTGTGTGTG
>JABJVR010046442.1:0-30117 GCA_025773905.1 Chitala chitala
TTTTTTTTTTTTTTTTTTAAAAATTTTTTTTTTTTTTTTTTTTTTTTTTTTTTTTTTTTTTTTTTTTTTTTTTTTTTGTTAAGTTACTTTTTTGTGTGTCCTAGAATCCAGCAACAATTACAAGAATACTACTTAGCCACTTCAACTGGGACAAGGAGAAGCTGATGGAAAGGCAAGTTGTCACTGGTTTGTGTGCTGATTTGTAATCTGTTCAAGTCCTTGGGCATTTAAAAGAGCGAGACTCTACTGTCAAACAGCCCGTTATGTGTGTGTCAGCATCGTGCAGATTTCCTCATGGAACGTGAAAATGCTTGTCATATGCAGACTGATTTTTCATAAGAAACAGAAGTGCTCAGTCAGCTGGAATTTTCTGGAAATGTTACATCTCTAATAAAAACAGCAGTAATGCTTTGCACACAGGAGCTCAAATGACAGAATTCATCATTTAAGCCAAGGGTCTCTGTCCAAGATGAAGAGTTGTCATGAGCTCCTTCTCTCCACAGGTACTTTGATGGGAACCTGGACAAGCTGTTTTCAGAGTGTCACGTCATAAACCCCAGTAAGAAACCTCGGACACGCCCGATGAACACGAGGTCCTCGGCACAGGACATGTCCTGCCAGATCTGCTACCTGAACTATCCAAATTCAGTCAGTACCTTCAGGTGCACGTCTCTAACTGCTGTGCCCCAGATGTGTCTGAGTGCTTCAGGGCTGCTGCACTGTGCTCTGTTAATCTCTGTAAATGAACTCCCAGCGCCGTCGTGTGCTGATGGTGTCAATGCTGCTATTGTTGCCGTGTGTGTGTGTGTGTGTGTGTGTGTGTGTGGGGGGGGGACGTGCGTTGGACAGGAGCACATTCTCGACCTTTGATTAGGAGTGTCCATTTTTACACATCACCTGACAGGATTGCTGGGTTGGTACACAGTGTGACTCCAGGCCTGGGGTAGGACTGCCGTCATGGCTGTACTGAGAATGAACACTGTCTGTTCAATCGCTGATGAATGACTGAGTGCTTCGTTATATAGAATGTTTTGAACAAGTCCTTATTTTTACATACATAATAATTCCAGACTTATTGTTTTAATTTTATGAATATAATATTAGAGCATCTTTTTCATGCTGAAGGATGCGTACTAAAAATTGAAAATGGATTGAGATTTGTCTGAATACTAGGGATTTAACAATCGGGCCAAGATACACGGTGATGAAAACGAGTGACGATGTGTTCCGTGGAGATGGACGTTGGTATCGCTCTGTATGCTTGTTACGTGACAATTTAATATAAAGCAAATTTGCCAGCACAAACTGCAATAAATCCCTGTTTTTAGTTGTCATATATTTCAAATGAATGTTTTCTTTTTAGTGCTTCTTAAAGCAGTCCAACACAAATACTAAAAAAAACTTAACGGCTGTGCTTTGAAAACTCACTTTTGACATATAGTAACATTGATTAGTCATATAATTAATTAATTAATTAATTTATTTATTTTTTGGCCCACATTTTTAGGAAACGTTTGTAAATATTCTACATATTTGTGGTATTTTAATGATGAGGGGGAAACGTGCATTTCACTGTTTACACACCCGGTACTTACAGGGCTTTCCTAGCTGATTTGTGGCCCATTACGGGCCAATCCACGGCCCGAAGCTGGTCTGCGACCTACAGTTTGGAAACTGTGGCTTTCTCAACGGCTAATACTACCAATATGAGGCAGCATTTACAGTGGCTACAGAACAAAAAGCTCTGGCCACTGCTCCTGAAGAAGAAACATTTTGGGTATTGTTGTGTTGGAGGGGGAAAAAAAATCCATTTGATTTTTGTTTTGGATACCGTGATAAAATCAAACTGTGAACCCAGTATCGTGGATCGAACCGTATCATAGGCTGAGTGCGTCATTGCATCTTTACTGAACACGAGCGAGTGAAGAAGTTCGACAAATTAACGTGCGGTATTAGACTATTTGTTGGTAAATAGGCCGTATATTACAGCGTTAAGTACAATGACTAAAATTTTCTCAGTGTTGAGTTCTTTTTGAAGGAGAGCGAGTGGGATGGTGGATATGTAGAGCTAGGATGTTCCATAGTAGTTGGGGCTGCTGTAGTCTGGAAGATCTGGTCTTTCAGAGTTTAGTAACATGTAATTGGAAAGAGAGCAGACCAGAATCGAAGGGACTGAGGATGTAAAGGCGTCTATGGGCAAAACAAGCTCAGATTGTACAGTAGGGCGAAGCCATTAAGGGCTGTTGTATACGTGACAGCTAGACCTTTGAAGTGATTAGGAGCAGATACAGACAACAGTTTCAGTATAGGGATAATATAAGCACTTAGTGTGAGTACCAGCAAGTGGATGAGTTGCAGAGTGTCGGTAGCAACATGTCAAGGGATTTAACGGGAAGGCCAGTTAATATTGAATTGCAGCATTCTAAAAGTGATGTAATGAAAGCATGATCTAGAATTGCGTAAATGGAAGAATGCAGCTTTAGTTTCAAAACTGGTATGCGTTTGAAGACTTAACTCCAAGTTTGTGAGCAGCATCAGAGGGTGAAGGGAGGGTAGATTTGGACTCTACCGACATGATCTCTGTTTTGTCACGGTTTAATTTTAGGAAGTTTGTTTCTCTTCCACACTTCTATGTAACGGATGGCAACTAAGGGCCAACAGCTCTAGATTTGTGCATGATTTGTATAAAAGCCTGTATTTGAGAACTGAGGCTAGAGTAAGCTTGTAAATGGAAAAAATTTAAACATTTACCTTGTAATACAGGAGCATTATGTAATTCATATATTCATTCAAATTGGAGATGAAATGTCAGTGGTCCTGACCCAGGGATAGACAGTGTTTCAGCCACCTGAGAGAGGCTGCAAACAGCACAAAGTACGGTTACAATGAACTGTATTAAATGCAGCAACGAGATCAAGAAGAGAAAATATTAAGATTTGAGTGAGCATAGTTTAGGTCATTTGTAGCTTCATGAAGAGTGGTTTCAGTGCTGTGGTAAGAGTGCAGATTTATCTGAAAGGTCTCGTACAAATTCATGAATAATCACAACTATTTTTACAGCTGTGGCCATTACTGTCTCCGAGATCATTCAGACTAATGTAAGGTTGGAAATTGGACTATAGGCGAGGAAGTGAGAATTAATCCTTACTGGTGTTGAAGTGGGAGGATAGCTGTAAGGGCTGGACCAAGTCACCTTTTTGGGCTGTCAGGTCTCATGACAAATTCCTGGGTACTGGCTGCATTTTTAGATGTGAAGCATCATAAGAGTTGTATCGGTGTTTAAGTGCAGAACACTGGATTTAGGGGAAAGCGAACATTGTTTTAAAATGTTGTTAGCTTTTTATTTAGAAAGTGGTGAAGAATGTTGTCATACAGCAGCAGAAGCCTGTGAAGGGTGGTGGTTGAAGAACTGTAGTCGTCATATTAAAGGGGTCAAGGCTTTGCAGCAGATGCTGCTTAAAACAGTGTTTTTTGTTTTCGGCAAGGTTAAAGTTAATACCTCACTTAAGTAATCAAAGCCCTCAAATTAAATTGACAATTGACTGCCATTGAAGTAAAATCCTGATTTCAGATTGAGCAAGGAATTGGTAGCGTGGTCATAACTGACAAAAATTTGTGAAACCAGCAAGTGAAGCCATTGAAGCAAAAAGGGGGAAATAACCTGTTTGTGGTGACATTTCCTGGGGGGGGGCATCTCCTTTATCCACGATGACTGTCTGACCGTAATGTACACTTGTACAACCTGGACAACTACTTTTATATTATCTGTTCAATTTGTTGAGCTCTTCTGATAAGTCAGTTGGAAAAACCTTTGTACCAGTTGTATGTAAGAAAACACTTCAGATTAGGTGATGTGGCGCTGATGTAAGAGGATATATGTTGGAAAACCGTATACAAAGATGTTGCTCCAGTTCATAAGTACCATCAGAGTGATGTGCTCTGACTTTTGCTTTTAAGCATGTGTTTCTAAGTTTCGTGTTTCATATTCGTTTTGTATTTGTTTTTAAGTAGTGGGGGTATGTGCTCCTTTTTGCTTTGACATTTTTACTAAATTTCATGCTAACTAACATGCTTTTTCTGACAAGCAATTTATAGACTGACTACCTACTGTAATGTACTGTATACTTGCAAATTCAAAGACGGGCACAAGATTTCTGCGCCTCTTAAAAAAACACTTAAATTGACAGATCTGGACACTAGGAAGAGAGATTACTGAAAAAATGTGAATATAGTAAAACATTTTGTAATTATCATCTCCAGCATCTCAGTTCTACACATTTTCATGTTTTATATCCAAAATCCATTTTTATGCATCAATTTTGCTATTTTTGTCCGAGTTCTCAACATCGCAGAAGTCTTAGGGCCCTGCTTGTGTGTGTGTTCTTCATCCCATATCTGTCATGGTGGTGCAGAGGCTGGTCTGACGTTGGTACCTGGGTCAAGTGGAGCTGCCTAGGAAGAAGTGGGTGACCAGACCAGCTTTTTACTAATTTCCGTTTCCTGTCATTTGCAGTACTTCACAGGCTTGGAGTGTGGACACAAATTCTGCATGCAATGTTGGGGCGACTACCTTACGACGAAAATTATCGAGGAAGGAATGGGGCAGGTATTTTTGTTTTAATACATAAAACACATAAACAGTGGATGATGGTACTTGGAAAAAGAGATTTTTGATCCAAAAAAGGTCTAGTTTAGTTAAGGCTGGGCGATTAAAAATAATTATCGCAAAATAACTTTTCCTGGATAGAAATACAAGACATGGTTGATACAATGTGAATAGAAGTCATTCCATCATGTTTTGACAAGACAGACAGCCAGTGATGATGACAAGAGTGCAGCATGAAACCAGTCATGTAGCTGGAATGGAGTTACAGCCATGTCGGTAGTGCAGTGTGTGTTTCGTTTTAGTTTTTCGTCCATTTATTTGTGGGTTTGTTTCCTATCAATTAAAACAGTTTGAATGTGTGCAAAGGAAAGGATACAGTATAGAGGTAGTTTTTTGAGATTTTATTTTGTATTAATATCTATTTATTTGGAACTGACCAAAGAAACAAGTTTTAGAATTAAGGTTTTATTTGGAGTTGACCAACAAATTTAGTGTGTTCTCCTGTAAAACTTGAAAGCTTTTAACTGGTCAGAATTGAGACTTTTTTTTTCTTATTTTGTATTACCCAATTTATCTATTTGAAACTGACCAAAGAATTTAGGAGTCCATATTGTCTGTTTCTCCTGCAACACTTAACTTTTGACTGTTCAGAATTAGGTATGTATAGTAAACTGGAGTTTTTGGTTCCTCTCCTCCGTTGTCTTGTTTCATTTATTTGTATTAATTCTTATTGTTTCTTCTTCAATATCTGCAATTTCTTGTGCAAAGCACTTTGAGGCACATTGTTGTGATAGGCGCTATATAAAAATAAATTGAATTGAATTAAACTAAAGTCTTATTTTATTCATTTGAAATACAACTGTATAATGTTGTATAGTACATTTGTCATGTTCGATTTCTGACAGAATATTTAAACCAAAATTAACCTTGTATTTTCACATCTCTGGAGTAAAAAGAAACTTTAAGCTTGATGTCGTTTATTGCGAGATGTATATCGATATAAACTGATTTTTGTTTTCCATATCGCCTGGCCCCAGGCTGCCTAATCAGCTTGGCCTTTTAATGTACCACATTACTGCTTTTTTACCTGTGGTCCACCACACAGGAATGTGTGGCTAAAAATAAATTTCCTTTTTTTTTTTTTTTTTTTTTTTTTTTTTTTTTTAAACATTGTTTTTACTCGGATCCTTTCTTTTTATTGTTAATATTGATTTTGATAATGGGTAGCCCCACCGAGTCTGTTCTAGTCCTGATTACCTGTCTGCGTAGATTAGGTCATGATCAGGTTAATTTTCACACATTCACAGGGTGTCCTTAATTGACCTTGCTTTTCATTACCACATGCTCAATATATACTGTCATTGAAACTATATTCAGCAATGCATTTGCAAATTACATATATGTATTATGCACTTTGCAGAAATGTGCATATTGTACATTAACTTTTGTAGTGGATTTTATTTAGCTACTTTATTACATATTTCTTGTATACACACATCACAAAGAATTATAGCTTTGAATGCAAAATAAGATCTGGACGAAGTTGTATGTGTATTGTGTGTATAGTATGTGTGTGTACAGTATATATGTGTATTGTGTGTACTGTGTGTACAGTATATATGTGTACTGTGTGTACAGTATATATGTGTATTGTGTGTACAGTGTATGTGTACAGTATATATGTATGTGTATTGTGTGTGTGTGTGTGTGTACAGTATATGTTTACTTGTGAAACATGGGTCAATTGGAACTGATCCTCCCCCCAAGTTAATCCATTAAACATTTGTTTTAGTGATCTGTTTTTATGAAATAATAACTGAGACAGATATTTTATTTTTTAATATATTGAGCTCTGTATTTTTGACTCGGATAACTAACTTTCTGTGTATCTCGCTCTTGGAAGTCTTGTTGAATTGTTTTTGGTATTGCATGGTGAAGTACCAAGTTTGTTAACGTGTTCAGCTTGTGCTGTCCCCATCTATTACAGACCATCTCCTGTCCTGCCCACAACTGTGATATTCTGGTGGACGACAACACAGTTATGTAAGTGTCTTTTCTTAATTGTGAGGCATTTAACGATTGTATTTTGAGTGTTTCCATAATTCACATCTGAAATGTTTCGGTTTAAATGATTATGCAGTCACTCAAGTGAAATGTTTTATATTATGCCATAAAGGGTGCAAGCTTTACACGTAACAGCCAAGATAAACCCTGAGGGAAGTAAAACAAAATCACCTGGCTAAGAAGTTAGCATCCTGTTCTGTTTAGGGGTGCTGTGTAAAATGAAGTTCATTTGGTATATTTGTAGCTGTTGCACTCATCGCTATTATCTTGTCTTTATACGGTTTACACTGGGAAGGGCATGATGTAAAGATGTTGGCTAACATTTTCAGATCAGATACAAGTGTGGTGATTGTTGTGACATGTACTGTCAGGAGATTTCAACTTGACTTCTACAAGGAAAAGTGGTTAAATTGGTTTTCTGTAAAAATCCGAGGGGAACTGTATCCTTACTCAGGAGCAGTTTGAAAGTATGCATTTCTCAAATGATGTCTGTGCAGATGTTTGAAAGGAAAGGTAATGGTTACTCCTTAATAGGTGAGTAGGTAGTTACTTAATAGCCAGTAAGTGAAAGTCAATTAAATTTTCAACTTCCATCTGGTTTTAGCTGTAAATCGAACCTGCCAAAGCGTAATTGATACATTATGCGTTTGAGGTATTGATTATAAATACACAGAACATGCAAACGTGTGTGTGTGTGTGTGTGTGTGTGTGTGTGTGTGTGTGTGTTTTGGTTCGGTTCTCGTGTGTAAAACAGCTATTTGTCTAATATTGTAGACTAATGTAGCAGTGACTGAACATGCATATTAAATCTGTTTTCTCAGGAGACTGCTAACAGATTCAAAGGTGAAGTTGAAGTACCAACATCTGATTACAAACAGTTTTGTAGAGGTGAGTTGTGCTGTATGAGAAATGTAGGGATATACAGTAGTAACAGTAGTGTAGTTATATCAGCAGCTTGGTGACTCGATGGCTAGAAGAGGAAGCTGGGTTGCAGAAGTCTGGTTTAAATCCCAGCTCAGATGCCAAACACTCAGAGGAGGGAAAAAAAAAAGCTAGCTGCTCGGGTGCCGCTTGTAGCTGCACGCTGCTCCCCCAGGGGAATGAGTTAAATGCACAGAACAAATTCCTTGTATGTGAGAAACATACCTGGCCTTAAACCTAATTCCCTTTGCCCTTCCTGTGTGTATGCTGGAAGACCTGTTTAACATCTGAAGGGTTTCTACGTATAGGGTGATATCTGGAATGGTCATACTCTGACTCGCTCTGAGTGAAATTGTAGGGACTTTTTTCTGGGTTTTATACATAGTTTGTAATTTATTATAATTTTTTTTATTTTTTTTTTTTTATCTTTTAACCGTGTACACTGGTAGATGTTTCACTGGAGCAGGTCAGCTGACTCCTCAGGCATTCAGTGATGGAGGCTTTTCCTTGCTGGTCCATCACCCATATTGACACATTTGTACTCTCTCCAGTGTAACCGACTGTTAAAATGGTGCCCTGCCCCAGATTGCCATCACGTGGTCAAAGTGCAGTACCCTGACGCCAAGCCCGTGAGGTGCAACTGTGGTCGCCAGTTCTGGTAAGCGAATCCTGTGAGTGTTAAATCCTGTGGTCTTGGCCGTGTTTGGACTGTAATTTTGAGGGTACCTTTCTACAGTGTACCTCTTACACAACTGTACAGGTGTGCATAGTCCTTGTGTGTCTGTAAATTTAAGTCTTTAGTCTTTTGGCGCTTGCAGCTTCAATTGTGGAGAGAACTGGCACGACCCTGTCAAATGTAAGGTACGTCGAATGCATCGCAGTATGCCGCCGCCATCCCGCCTCATTGATGTTTTGGCTTTGACATAATTAAAATGTTACTTACTCAGCCTTTTCTTGTTGGGGAAGAGCAGAGTGATATATTTGATCTGGCTGCAGTTTGGGGTTGTTTGATCACAACAGGCATTGTCCTTAGAGAGGCAGGCATTTCTGTCCTGTCTAAACCCAGAGACATAAAGCAGATCTGTGCCTCCCACATCTCTGGCTTGAACATTCCGTTCACACCCAAATAATTTTGTTTTATTTATTATTATTTTTTTAAGTTGCCAGGGCAGCAGACAGGGGAGACAAAACATAACTGATACTAACTAGAATCTCAAATGTGGATGTCACTGACTTGCATCAGCTTTCTGAAGTGCCAAGTTCATGGTGTGAATCTCCTAACTGCAGATTATTTAGGTTCCTGTACCTGGACTTTATAGTGACCTGCTGCAAAAACATCACAGTACCAAATGAGGACTGGAAATGAACAGGAATCCTTTATTTTTAATTCTTTGTATGTCTTCAAGTCTGACAGTTAAATGTTCGTAATGACCAGACTTTTGCACCATGTACCATGCAAGGGCACTTTACACATGTGTTAGTTTGAATGTCCTGTAGCTGAAATATTGAGGTAGTCTTTAGAAGTGCCCTTCCCAGTGGACAATGGCGGGTTTGATCGGCCATCTTCGGGTGGATTTTGATTGTGTGGTTTTCCTGTCCGACAATCGGGCTGCAGTGGTTGCGGAAGTGGATCAAAAAATGCGATGACGACAGCGAGACGTCCAACTGGATCGCTGCAAACACCAAGGTTGGTGACCATTCGCCGTCTATCTCGCTCACTGTGATGGGCTTCTCCGGCTTCAAGATGCTCCTTTTTCCTTTTGGTAGGAATGCCCCAAGTGCCATGTCACCATTGAGAAAGATGGCGGCTGCAATCACATGGTGTGCCGTAACCAGAACTGTAAGGCCGAGTTCTGCTGGGTGTGTTTGGGCCCCTGGGAGCCCCATGGCTCTGCTTGGTGAGTCTGTTTCGACTGTGAAACGTGGCCCCTCGCAGTCTCCCTCACTCTGCTTAGTTCAGTTTTGCTTGTGTGAGGGCAGTGTCGTTTCAGGAAGAGCGCGTGGATTTGGAGGTGGTGTCGATGGAGAGTGGAGTGTGAGGGGAACGCGTGGCTGAGTTGTGATTGTTTTGCATGCTGAAGTCAGTGTTGTGTAGTACTGTCTTCTCACTCTGAGTTTTGAAGGCTCGTTAATGGTGGGACATAAATATAAGTGTTTTTGTAGGTACAACTGCAATCGTTACAATGAAGACGATGCCAAGGCAGCAAGAGACGCTCAAGAGGTAAGCTGCCTTTTCTAGGGCTGTGCAAACCTGCACTGTTAGTGTGCATTAAAGTGTAGGAAGCATTTCACATGATTGGTGTAATGTTGAATTTCTACTGTGGACATCATTCTTTGTGCTGGTTAATGCATAGCAAAGTATGCAGGTGGGTCACTGGGGGTTGTAGTGCGTCACTGCCAAGGTTAGAGCATGTCGCTCCCGCGGCTGTGGCGTCTGCCGTGACCAGAGCACGTCAGTGCCGGAGTCACAGCAGCGCCTGAGGCACGGTTGGCTCTCCAGCGTTCCAGGGCGGCCCTGCAGCGGTACCTGTTCTACTGCAACCGCTACATGAACCACATGCAGAGCCTGCGCTTCGAGCACAAGCTGTACGCTCAGGTCAAGCAGAAGATGGAGGAGATGCAGCAGCACAACATGTCCTGGATCGAGGTGCAATTCCTGAAGAAGGCCGTGGACGTGCTCTGCCAGTGCCGCTCCACGCTCATGTTCACCTATGTCTTTGCCTTCTACCTCAAGAAGAACAATCAGTCTATTATCTTCGAGGTGAGCAGGTGGGGGGGTGGGGGCCTTTGACTGGCAGGAGTTGCTGTGTCTGGTGTTAATGTTTGTGCCAGCTGCCATGTGGTACAGGGCTCCAAGGGGTTGTTGTTGTTGGTGGGTGGGGGCTCCAGGACCTCAGCCTTGCTGTGCTACTGTTTTTTTTTTTAATATATATAATACATTATTAATTCCAAAGGGAAATGACTTATCTGCATTTAACCCATCCCCTGGGTGGAGCAGTGGGCAGCCACATGCGATGCCCGGGGAGCTAGCATTTCAGAGTCTTGCTCATGAACACACCTGGCTGTGCTGGGATTCGAAACGGGAGACTTCTGCATCCCAACCTGATGTTCTATACATTGAGCCAAAAGGCCGCTGTTGACCTTAGCCTTTCTTCACTGGTGTAGAACAATCAAGCTGACCTAGAGAATGCCACCGAGGTGCTTTCGGGATATCTGGAGAGAGACATTTCCCAGGATTCCCTCCAGGACATCAAGCAGAAAGTTCAGGATAAGTACAGGTCAGCTTTGTTTTAAATGATGCTCTTCCATACGATATAGCAGCTTTAGCAGTTAGCGGTACTGAAGTAGAGAGTGTGGGGAGTGGCTGACGTGTTTGCACAAAATTTCAGTTAGTCGCTGAGCGGAACAATTTATGAAATGATTTGCTACAAATGTAGTATTTATCACGGTGGAAGTTAGAGCACTTTGGGATTAAATGTCAACAGTCCTTATGAAACAGTAGCAGCATTAATAAAGTTTAATTCTGTTCTCTAGTGTGCCCATTCTGCCTCATGTTCTTTCCTGTTATACCATTTAGTAATTAAGTTACTGGGGGTAATTATATACACTGAAGTTTGAAAAAGTTACCTTGGTGCGTGCGTGCATGCGAGACACATCTAATTGACGGTGTGTCTGCCCTGTACTCAGGTACTGTGAAAGCCGACGACGTGTGCTGTTGCAGCATGTCCATGAAGGCTATGATAAAGACCTGTGGGAGTATATTGAAGACTGAAGACACGTCTGCAGATCCACAGCTGCGGGATGACTCTTCTGCCAGCTTTCTACTCACTGGCCTCATTTTGCTTTCTCTCCAATCAGAACTGGTTTGCAGTGGCACAGCTCCACTGGCCAGCCGTGGCTCCCCAGACTTGTATAACAGAAACTTGAATTATCCTAAAAAAAAAAAAAAAAGTAGAATGTTCAAGATATCAGTTGATACAAATGTGTTGATAGCAACAGACACAAAAAAAAGTATCTGTATCCAGGCTGGGATTTTCCAACTTTTAAATCTTTCTGTTCAGGAGCTGTTTTTACCCCTGCTGTGACTCATTCTCTCTTCTGTCTTCTCTCCCTCCCTCCCTCGACTTCACGCTTAGATGTTCAATGTTCTGGGAGGTGGACCTTCTTATCTTCCATGTAGCTTTAAAGTGAGCCCAGTTCTGCTGGCTATAACATGTTTTGCCTAAGTTAATGAGTTTAACTGGTCTGTTGTGTTAGGAAATATGTTGTTTTCCCAAGATTCAACTGGGCTGGCTAAATAAATGGAAATTGTATTTTAAATTTGTATATAACAGGTGCATGGAGGTTAAATGGCGAGTGTGGTGCACATTCCCGTATTTTTCAAACTTAAGTTTGAGTTTTATATGCATAGCACATGTACAGAAGTGGTGTGAATGATCTTTCTGCTGGTGGACCCCCCCCCCACCCATCCCCCACCTGCTCAGTCAGCTGACAGAGTGCTCTGTGTTGGCCCAAGTGGCGTTCCGCTAATAGAATCAGACTTTTTAAAGGCATTGCTTGGCCACAGGTCAGGGGTTCTGCCTTAAGGAAAGCACGTCACATGGTTTCTTGGCTAGCTGATGGTGCACGTTCAGCTGTCTGAAGCTTCTCGGGTGGTGAGAAATCTTTTGTGCACCCTAGCCCTTGCGTGCCCAACTGAGAAATGAAACAGCACACTAACTTGCTTCCTTGGTGTTGAGCCGAGTGATGCGATACCCTCTTTGTGGCAGTGTGCTGCTCGTGTCACACACAACTTTCATACAGATTGGAAATCCGCTACATTTGGCGACTTTTTATACCGTTTTTAGACATGTATGTACTGCCCAGATTGCCCTTTTAATAAATGTTCTTCATTTGCACAAGAATGTAGGAAATGCTGCACAGTTATTGTTGCACGTGTGACTAGGTTGTATGTAGCTGTTAACCCACTCGATGGCACTTACCGCAGCACATGGCTGCTCCTGCTCATAGGCTGAACGTCTTATCTTGTATGTTAAGCCATTTGTGTTCTTCCACTTTTAAATTTGATTGTTTTCAGGCTACTGTGTAATGGAGGAAAACGCTTTCTTTTTTCCCTTTAACGTCATGCTAAATGTTCTAATTGGGAATATTACGAGTAGTCAGATCAATAGTTGCAATGACAGGAAAAATAGGAAATTTTGCTGATGCATTATGCTTTCTGAAGGTGTTTGGTTCTGTGTTAGTTCTGTGTTTTACAAGCCAAAGAGCCTGGCATGGCTATGCTACAGTAAATATTAAGTTGGGTGTTTAGTAAAGGATCAGATTGAGTGATGTTGGCCATGCATACCTTTTGGAGGGGTTATAACCTTTCAGTAACAATACTAATGTGTATTTTTCTGCATTTTCTGCTTATCAGACTATATCAGATCCAATTAGATGGTTAAGAAATTCTTGGCAATTTTTTAGAAATTTTCTCGATTGTTTTAAATTGTAACATGCCATTGTGACAGTTATGGGCATGTGTTTGAACATTTTTCTATGTATTTTTGACGTTGCCTTTTCCCTTTAATTACGCGGTGTGAGAATGTTAAGGATTGTTTTTCAAGGACTGATATTAAAATACAAACTGCTGCAGAATGTGTCCTTTGTAATGTGCCTTCGTCTTCCCTCAGTGCACCAAGTCCATCATCTTTTACACCTTGGCTTGGTGCTACTTCCCATGTGAAGCTCTTTAGATGCCAGAACAGGCAGTGTCTTTGTTGCAGCCCAGAGTTTTCCTCTGCTTCCTGTAAGGTGCACAGTGTGGGACACACTGTACAGTGGGACACGCAGTAGACTATGCCTTATAGCGCAGCTTTAACCCTCCGTTACTCGGGTGTCGTAAACTTCCGTAAGTGCTCAGGTGGGGTGTATTGCACTCCACCACACTTTAGGAAGAAATGATGGTTAGAAATATTTTCAAATGCAATTTATGTAATTTTTCATGAGGCCTCATGTGAACCTGATGACGAGGTTGTGTCTTCCGCCATTCAAATGATTTTTCTTTTCCTACATAGAGCAGATGCAACACAACTACTGTTTCATCATTGTCATCAGCATCTTCAGTTGATTCTGTATCATGTTCACTGTCACTGATATGTTCTACTTCAAGTCCGAATATGACTGTCTATTTCCTCATCATTTTGTCCACCCAATACTACTTCCTCTTCATCATCCTCAGATTCAACAGCCTGCAAGAGGCCCATCAGCCTCTACTGCATTTCTTCATAACTCATCTGTAAACGGTGGAATGTGGTGTGTCTATTATGGAAATAATGCATATATGCGCAATGTACAGCACGACGATAAGAAAATACGGTAAATACGCACAGAACCCAACAACAACTTACCGTAAAACTGGCAATCGTCAAAGTTCGCCAAACACTCTGCGGGATTACTCAGGCGGGGTGCTAAATATCCAGGTCGCTGAAATTTGCTGTTATCTGCTTATCGATTCACCTCCGATGGTCGAGTTCTACATCCGTGCGCAACGCGTTATAAATCCGATAGCTACTCAAGGCATCAAAGTTCACGGCTGTGCCACCGATGTGAAATTAGCTTAAATAGATTACGTGCGGTGACTAGGGGATACCTGATGGGCTGAGAGCGCTACTCGTCATACAAGTACCTCCTCCACATTCTTTTGCCATCTGATTAACCAGACAGGATTTTTGTGTCCATCGCCTTTGCAGCCTTTATGACACAAAGTTCATAATCTGTAAAGAAATTCTCTATAAATGTTTCATTCAAGAGTACGGTCACTTTGTTTTGTACTAATGTAAGATGTCACAGCTGGAAAATGTTCATGCAATTGGAAATTAATACAACGCTGTGTTTTAATTGCCTTTTAATCTGCTCAGATATTAGTGCTTTAATGCAGCACTACAGACTTCAAATTTGCAGATATATTTTCAGTTCCACGCAAATATGGACCACAGCTAAAACATGATATGGCCTGTATAAAATTGTGGCTATAGACATATATTTAAGGCTTTTTCATCCAAGTTATTTTAAAGTATTTTAGTTGTGCTCAGCTGTAATGGCAATTCCTTTCAGTGTTTCTCCTGTATAGTAAGACCATTTTTATGATTAGAAGTTTGAAATGTCAATCATGAGCACCTTGACCAACCAGACTGTCAGGTGCCAATTTGGCTCTGCTGTTCACAGCATTACGTTCATTCTGTTCTCGATTTTGCTGTCTTTCTCCATCTAGGTCCCCTTCGCTTTCTTATCTCATCCTTCTATCATATTGGAGGCCTTCCCAGTGGTCTTTTCCACTCAGCAACTGCACAGGTCCACTGATGATGGGTGAACTGCGTGATGTGTCCAGCCCGTCTGAATTTGTTCTGCTGATATTCCACAGTCATGTCCATAATCTGGTTCTTTTCCTGATCTCGTCATGATGTCTTGATGTGGTCTTTCAATGAGATTCCCAACATTGACCAATTGCTGTTCTTCCCTCTTCGTTATAGCCCAGGTCTTGCTTGCATAACAGGAAAAACTGTGCTGTTCAAAAGGCCAGTGCAAGTGGCCCCGTCCAGGTTCTTTACCAAGATGAACACTCTCTGTCCTGATCTTATCCTTCGCGAGATCATCTCCATGTTACGTCTCATGTTCATTTTTTGTCTGAGGTGCACGTAGTTGTCCAATAGGTAGTTTTTCTTTCTGTGAACCGAACCTGCAAAATATTTATCCATCCTGCCAGTCTAGTGTTTACGTTTAAGGATAAGAGACCTTTTCTTATCTCACCTGGTAAAAGTTTGTAACATTGTGTGTTACTCAACCTACTCAACCTGACCCAATAACGTAAAATGCGTCTCTCTGAGCCTTTAAATGTCAAAGCAGATGACATCATTGCTGAGGCCCTGCCTCATCTAACTGATGTCTTTGGTGTGAGACTGAAGAAGATTATTTAAATAATTTAAAACAAATGCATGTGTACATGTACTGATTCTTTTAATACAAGGCAAATTTCACCAAATACCCCTTTAATGGCCTTCAGTTCTTCACTACTGTTCCTCAGTGATTCACCCTCTGTGTTTGTAGATTCACGACTGCAGCTGTAAGGACTGTGGTGAATGTGCCTTTGTGCCATAATATGTTATGTATACCTGTTTGTATTGCCAAATTAGGGTAATTCTTGGGTGGGATGGGGTGACTTTTAAAGCATACATACTTATAAATCATACTTATTGTAGAAATATAACACTAAGATGCATACCTCAGTTTACACAAGGTATTAAAAGTTTGATTTTTATTTATTGGAGAACAGAGTTTTCCTACATATGGTAACGTTTCACTTGGGTGATATCAAGAATGGAGCGAATCCAAGTGCTAAAGTGTTATTGCAAAAAACAGAGAATCTTAATGAGGTTAAATGAAACACGGCCTAAACAAGGAACAGAGGAGTAAGTACATGACCAAAGTGCCTAAAATAAAAATAAATAGTTAAAAATATAAAAGAAGTTAAAAGAATGAAATAACCAAACTCATACTGGGTCAAAAAGCAGAGAGAACTGAGTTTTCAGCCTTCATTTAAAATAGACAGTGAAGAGGCCTGTCTAACTTGCAAAGGCAGTGCATTCCACAGGTTAGGGCCTGCAACAGCAAATGCCCTACCTCCCCTAAGCTACGGCCGCGTCCTTGGCACGTCCAGGAGCAGCTGGTCAGCTGACCTAAGAAACCGGGAGGAGGAATGCACATATAGCAGGGTGGGGCAAGACCATTTAAAGATTTGAAAACAAATAAAAGAATTTTAAACTGAACTTTAAGATGGACAGGCAGCCAGTGCAGCGAGGCTAAAACTGGGGTAATGTACTCTCTCTTCCATCAACAGACGTGCAGCGGCATTTTGTACCAGCTGGAGACGGGACAGGGACAAGTGAGAGACACCAAAATAAAGAGAGTTACAGTAATCCAGCCGAGAACAAAAGCAAGGATTACTGTCTCAAACAGTTGTTTAAAATAGCGATGTGACCTTTTCCAACAATTTTTTTTCTGTCCTAATTAAATTTAATCCTTTTGCTGAAGTGGACAGTTATCAAATAGTTTAAAGTACAAAATAAGTAAGATTATTGGCCTTTTTACTTAATAGTATCATTGAATATAGCTTTTATGGATACTAAGTCTGTGACATCAAAGTACTGTAACATTTAGTAATTCCAGTTAAATTTTTGCTAAATTGTATAATGAACAATGGATTTCTTATATCTGTGCAAAGGAAAAACAAGACATCTGTCACTATCAATTTTACAATATGCAAATCTGATCTGAAGTGTTTTCCATTGCTGACATATTTATTGAAGGTAAATTTACTGTATTGCATTGACACACTTGGCCAAGCATTGTGTTCACTTCCCTTGGAGAAAGGTTGATCCTGTTATCACTGTAAAAGACAGCTGGTAAGACGTATTTAACTCATTTACTGTTATATTGCTGCTTTAATTTTTTTTACAGAAATTCTTATATTTCATTATACAGTGATGTATACAGTTTTCACAGTATAAAGCTTCAGCTTTTGTAATAAATATTTTTACGGTAATTTATTGGATAAATTGGTAGGACCAAGAAAACGTTGGAAATATCACATTCCATTGACAGTCAGGACCAAATACAGGTTGTACTTTTCTATAAAAAAAAAAGAAATAAAATGGAAAGATGTGTTACAGAATGCAACATTTCAACATAATACCCAACATACCAGGATACATGGTGAAAAGACTTCTTCACTGAGGCGCTGCTGGTGTAGTGGTATCATGCACGATTCCCGGGCAGTGCAGACGTGCATCGTGTGCCCTGCTGGACGTGCACAGGCCGGTAGCTGTTAACATTCGGTTTCTGTGTTCCAGTGACGCACTAAAGACATGTTACCTTGCTAGTGCTATGACAGCGGGGACTCCTTCAAAAACACTGACACGTAAATGCCACCGACAGTGGGCTGGAATTTTACTTATGCAACATCTCTATTCATACTGGGTCAGATCACCAAACGTTTTGACTGTTAGTAACAGCGTTGAACAGACCTAGAGGATTTTCATGAATTCATGGAAATGCAGCTGTACGCGCAGTGATGAAAACGTATTATGTTCGGGGGCTGTTGTCTTTAATTCTTTCACAATGAATTCCTAATTCATAAACTTCATCACTTGTTGAATCGGGACTTCTCAGCCTGTGACCCGGGAAAGTATTGCAATCAATTACACAGAAAGGCCATTGGGAGGCATTTGAAGAACACATCTGGAATGATTCTTTTACTTGTGCTTATCGTTTATTACTCATGTTGAAAATTTCAAAATTTCCGTTCATCCCCATGTCCGCGAAAGCACGCACGCCATAATAACACTACCATCCAAAGTCTGACATTATAAATGGAATTTGTGATCATTTCTACTGCATTAAGATCACACTTGTTGACAGCAGCTTCCTCAAATGCAACAATTTGTGTCTGAGTTATTGAAAGGGAAATTGATTGAAACAAAACCACAATCCATTGTAAATACACAGTGCTGCTTAATATCAAAGTGTCAATTAGTATTCACCATTGAAATTTTCGTAAATACACCTAATGTGATAACACACTGTCTAGATCGGTGAAAGCATGGTATCGGATTATTCGTTTGTGAGGTGGCAGTTGCTTTTGTGTTACATCTTTTCCAGTCAACGTTTCTAGCACGCATGGCAGGCAATCTAAACGCAGTTTGAATGTATAAATAAAGAAATAACGTGGAAAGATGCACAACAAAAAACAACATTTCAACAAAATACCCAACATACCAGGACACATGGTGAAAAGACTTTTTCTTTTCTGAGGCGCTGCTGGTGTAGTGGTATCACGCAAGATTCCCATTCTTGCGACCCGGATTCATTTCCCGGGCAGCGCAGACGTGCATCGTGTGCCCTGCTGGACGTGCACAGGCCGGTAGCTGTTAACATTCGGTTTCTGTGTTCCAGTGACGCACTAAAGACATGTTACCTTGCTAGTGCTATGACAGCGGGGACTCCTTCAAAAACACTGACACGTAAATGCCACCGACAGTGGGCTGGAATTTTACTTATGCAACATCTCTATTCATACTGGGTCAGATCACCAAACGTTTTGACTGTTAGTAACAGCGTTGAACAGACCTAGAGGATTTTCATGAATTCATGGAAATGCAGCTGTACGCGCAGTGATGAAAACGTATTATGTTCGGGGGCTGTTGTCTTTAATTCTTTCACAATGAATTCCTAATTCATAAACTTCATCACTTGTTGAATCGGGACTTCTCAGCCTGTGACCCGGGAAAGTATTGCAATCAATTGTTTGCAATCAAATTATTAGTTTAACTTGACATTATTGTTTTTGTCAGTTACGAGCTGCTTACTTTGATAAATATTTTGGGTTGTGTGTGTTTGTGTGTGTGTGTCCACCTGCTTTTTAACTGAATGTCAGGAACTGTCATCTCTCCAGTTCTAAGTGATACATTGTTCTGTGTGGTGTATTGGAACACATTGGTAATGAGGCACTTAGTTAATTATTTTTTAGCCAGCTGCCACCAAAAGTAATTTTCACACACAGTTAAAGGAATGTTTCAATGTGTCTGGGATAATACATTTTAAATTAGTTGGTTAACAGCTCATTGTGCAATTCTTAATGTTATTTACTTTGTAATGTCAATTGTAAATATGTGTTTATGAAATGATAGAATTCATTTCAAGTATTTCATGGTAAGATTAATGTTTTTTTTTCCCCACACAACAATTACAGTATAAGTATCTACACTGAAAAAAGTGACACTTCGGATCAACCTCAAAAAAATTACTCTAATTTGTTACAGCTAATTTTATTGCTTTTTCTTAGAACACATTTATAATTTCATTAAAATTATTACTTTGATTAAATGCTAATCAATATTTGTACTTTTCCCCAAAGCAAAAATCTGCATCCACACAAGTCAAAAATTGTGTAACAAAAAAATAATTTTGTTACAGCTAATTTTATTAGTTTTTCTCAAGTTAAAAGAATGATTCATAATATGTTAAAAATAATAATTATACCTAAATCAATATCCTGTCTTTACTCAGATCAATAATATACTTACACCTAAGCCACCAGACTCATTTGTGTACATCAGTACAATTAATGAGATTAAACTAATACAGTTAACTTGTTACAAATGTATTTTACTGCAAAACAAAAATCACACTAAAAAGACTGTTTCTCCTCCAAAGACTTGCACATTTATTATTCTGTATGTTTTTAAATATACAACACATATTGCGTTCAACAAAATTTCAACACTAAAAACAATAATACTTAAATATAGAAACAGAAAGAAAAACAAGTGCGCTAATGTGAAATTTATACCCAGAAACAAGCGTAATATACAGCATGAACATACAAACGTTTGTTCATTAAATAATAATAAAAATTAAAAAGAAAAAAGGTATCATGTAAATTGTCTTTGAAGTGAAACTTTCAAGTTTGTGGAACCCTTTTCATCACCTAAATCTTTGCAAGTAAAACAGGTTTGAATACAGCCATTAAAACAGAACCAAAACATGCTGTATCCAAACGCCTTGATTTTTCTGAAGTTTAGAGCTTGACACTCAAACTGCATACTCTGTGTGACATTTTCTTTGGCTCAATCTCCATTAAAACTTTCTGCAGTGATTCAAAAGTGTATCTGAGCTCAAGTTTAGTGTATAGATGAGGCCAAATAACATGTGAAACTGACAGCAACTCATTAATGACTTCCACACCTTCGATCACAATACCGATTTCCTGCGGTGGCTGGAGAGGATCCTCTTCCTCCCTGAGGACAGCACCTCTCAAGTTCTGATTCAACTTCATCCTTCTCAACAATCTAATAAACTACAAGACTAGGATTCTGTCATTGTTTAAAAAAATAATAATAAATACTCAGTTAATGTGACCTCTGGTCCTAAGGCTGACATCGTTCAACTTGGAGGCAGAATGACATTATCACTTCTCTTATTGTGTACCTGTCAGGAAATTGCTGCTTATTTACATATCCAGAAGACTCTGTATAACATCAGTATTAAGTTTGCATGTTTGTGTCCACCAGATGAGTCTAAGTGAAGTATTCCCTCTCTTTTGGCTCTGTATTTTGTCTCTACCAGCTATAGAGGGAAAGACCTTTCTCTGCAGCAGATAGGTATTTTACTGTTTTTAATCAGCTAGTGGATATGTTAAATGAGAGTAAAAACATGCTCTTATATTCATGTAAGCCTCTTCCTCACAGTACTTACATTAGTAATGATACTTCACAGCACTGCTCAACTGCGCAACCACAACCAGGCAACAGAACTCAAATACAGTAAAGAAAGAGCCATGTTTGTGTCAAACGTGCCGGCTGCGGATGCAATGCTGCTGTGGTAACAAGCGAAGACGTTAAACCTCTGCCATTTTACGAATGCAACGTCACTTGACTTATGGTAAAGAGGTGAAAAATAAGTTGTAATAAATTTACCTTGTTACCCCAAATTTCTAGTCGCTACAGACAGAGCACTTAAAATAACGTGAACAGTAGGTAACTACAGGAAAAGTATCCACATACTTCCACGCTCTCCTCCTCCTCCTCCTCTCCTTTCTCCGTGCGCGCGCGAGCACGTGCGCATGCCTGACGGGGGAGCCTCAGCCCCGCCCTCTGGCAAACACAGGTAGAGAAGAAGCGTCACCCAAACACCAGCCTTAGAAAGTACCGCGGTTACACCCGTAACAATATTACAGTAAGAAACAGTAATAGCAAACACGTAGCGCAAGTGAATGGCCAAAACGCCACCGGTCTTAACGCTACAGAGCCGTAGCCCCAGCTAACGCGTCATTCCAGTATTTATATTGTATTTACACCACATAACTATTCATTTTCGATATCTTTGTCGAGTGCGTTACTTAAATGTAACAAATAAAAAATTTCGATTTGACGTAGCAGTTTTGGAAACTTTTGTTACAAGTTTGGGAAATGTTTAACATTATCTTAACGTTAGTTAACGCTGGCTAAGAAGCACGCCAGTCAGTATATTGTAACGGCGCTGGCTAGCCATGACACTGACGCGGAAGTGCGACTGCCAAAACCTTTATTTAACGTGTCTTGACAAGGACATTTTTTTTTTATTTTTAAATTTGTAACCGATCAGAAAGATCTCTCCAGAGTGAATTCACTACTAGGTATTTCTCTCATCATTCCGGGCCTTCTTTTTATTAATCAATAATAGATAAAATACAGTAAACCACAATAAAATACAACAATAAAACAGTACTACAATGACTGATAAGACAATTGAAGGATAAGAACAGCAATAAAATACAATACAATAGAAAATAGACATTTGTACATACTGTTCTAAAATCCTTCATTATTTGTGTCTCGACCTTAAAAGGATCAAATGTGGCTGTGTCTGATAATAAATAGTTAAGAATTCCCCTTTCATACTCCAAACGGCTAAAAACAGGTTTTAAAAAGGAGAGTGATCCTCTTCTTGTGGAGCACCAAAGGGCACGCCCTACCAAACACCCCCGACATCCATGAGGCGTGTAGACAACCAGTAGTGCTCCACCTGTCTTCAGAAATGAAACAGAGTCATCTTTAAGAAATCGATGGGACTTACAGCTTGAGGAGGCCCTTCCACCTCTCCTTCGCTGCGTGGAAGCCCCACCGAGTGACATCCTGCTCCATCCTAAAATTCAAATCAGCACAGACTTTTTCATGTAAGCCCCAGGTGCTCAAGTCTGTCCTCCTTTGGATGAGCGCTGTCCTCGCGTTCCAAAGCTCACGTTTGGTCACGCTGACTAGCAGCCACATCCAGGACAAAGAGGGAGTCTGAGCATCATGAGGCCACCCCTTCATCACCTTAGCCTGGGTCACCACAAACTGAGGGTCTAGCTTCCTGCACAGACAAGCCACTTGTCTCCAGACACCTTGCACAAACCTGCAACCCCAAAACACATGTTCAACAGTTTCGTCATCTGAACAGTTGAATCTGGGGCAGCCTGGGTGCCTGGTGAGCTTATTTGACAAGGACATTTGGGGCAGATCGCAAAGGTAACAATCACCCACACGCGCACTCACACCAGGGATTTGGGGCAAAGGGTCTACAGTCATACGCCCAAACACACTCAAGGTGGAACATAACTAAATTACAGGGGTTGCCGGGAAGGTGCATAATCACCCTTCCCAGCTGCCGACCATTGGTCGCGGCACCGACATTACAATATCTTATAAAGTAGGATTGCAGTCCATGACACTAATCATAAATTTGACAATGCAAAAGTAACATTTCTAAAAATAATACAGTGAAACCTTGGATTGCGAGCATAATTCGTTCTGCGACAGCGCTCCTAATCCAGCATGCTAGTATAGCGCAGCGCATTTTCGCATATGGAAATAATGTGAAGTCGGATGATCCGTTCCACACACCCAAAAATATTCATATAAAAATCATTTTAATGGTATTTTATGGACAAATTATTGTCCCTAATATCGGAAACAAATAACAATGATTAACACACAGTTTAATCTAAAAATAAAACAAATTAACCTGCACTTTACCTTTGAAAAGAGTTGTGGCTGAGGAGGGTTATTGCTTGGATGGAGAATCTCGGCAGTTCTTTCTCTTGAACGACTTTCACTAACTACCGGTTTCACTTAATTTACGCCTTTTGGATTCACTGTCATCTTTTGACTCACTGGAATGTCTTTCCTTTTGTTCATATTTAACATGCACCTCTCCATTGACACTCGCTTTTGCCTCTGTTGGAGGATTTCACGGAAATATGACATTGCATTGTCGTTAAACAGATTCGCCGTTCGTGCTGCTACAGCCTTATTTGGGTGCTGCTTTTATACAAAATTTTGTACTGTTTCCCACATTTTGCACACCTCCCTAATCTCATTTAAAGTATGACATAATATAAAAAACATATACTTGATATGAAAATGCTTGTCTTGCAAGACATCGCTTGTAAACCAAATTAAACTTTATAAAAAAAAATTGCTCGTCTTGCAAAGCACTCGTAAACCAAGTTACTCATAATTCAAGGTTCCACTGTACTTTTTTTGACTTCTTACCTTGTTGAAAAGAGTTTTCTTGTGCAGCAGACAATATTCTCTTTCGAAGCAAGGGGGGAAATGGCGGCCAAAAGCTTGTTTCAGAGCGAGCTGGCGCTACGTCATGAGGTCATGTGGTGTGTTGAACCTTTGGTCTGAAGTAGAAATGTCCTTTGAGTGAACGAAATGTTGTGATTTTTATCAGGAGTGGTGCATTTTACTTTTAAGCAAACTAAGAATAACAGGTTCAGATGGAAAACCAAAAATCTGGATCGATCCAATATAGAAACATACTTTAGATGAATGACAGCTGTTTCACTTTTTTCAGCGTATGTATCTATTTCTCAATACAACAGTCTGGAGTGACATTTGGTAAGAAAAATAAATTTGAACTAATATTAAGTCTCCAGAAGGTGGCAACATGAGTTATAAAACACACTTTATGAGAACACAATTGTTGACTGAATTCATGACCTCTAAAAGAAAACAGGCCAGAGAATAAAACTAAATGAGGATCAGGACATGGCAGGATGTAAAGCAGGATGATTCTACACCTGTAATGAATCTGACAGAGATGTATAGTTATATCTGTGTGGTAAAGAACAGAAAAAAACATTTTAGTCTGATAACATTATTGTATTTTTAAATTAAGCACTACATGTATCAGCATTAGAAATGGCAACCATTCAATACTCCAAGGTTAACTATGCTGGCTTTAGTTAGTTTAACCTCTGTAGCTGGTTGAAGGCATCATGGATCTTCTCACTTATCTCTCTGGGTTGGACTGGCCCTATTTAGATGTTTATTTGATATAAGTGTTAGAACATTCAACATGTTTATTTAACGGGTTTGATGTGCTGTATTGTAGAATAGCTGAATAAATGTATGTGTATGATGTTGATTGGTTCTTGTTAAACAGCACGATGGATAAATGTTAGAAGAACTGCACTGAGAACAAAGGAATTTGAAGAAACATTTTGACCTGTTCTTCCTCCCACTGGTGACTCTTGTTTTCATTGGCTGATATTACGTATCTGAATAGTTGTCAATGTCAGCGTCAATTTATTTGTATAGCAAATTTAAACATGACCATGTTTACCAAAGTGCTTCTCAAAAAAGCATTACAAAATGACAATAAAGTTCACAAACTTAGACACAATACATAAAATCCCATTCATAAAATTGGCAAAGATAAAAAAACAGTACGATATTTGTAATACATTAATTAAGAACATAATACAGTAAATACAAACAAAGATCATAAAACAACATCAGGAACTGCAGTGTCAGTGCCAACACCAAAACGTTTTAAAACATTCATTCAGCATTAAAAACGTGAGCATCAAAAGCCAACTTACTGTGAACAGGTGCCCTAAGAGCACTTTGAAATAAGTCTACATTCTTTAAGAATTAATCCCAGTTCATAAAATTAATCAATTTTGTACTAAATTATATTATAGACAAACCCATTCCTAACAATCTGTTGTCAGTTCAGCTTGGCTGTCTGGCCAGTTTAGCCATGCACTGCTGCTGCAAATAGACTACATGTTTTTTTAATAAACTGTTTGTTTTTATCAATAAAATCCAGGACCGAAAGCATTTGTTTTTATAAAATTTAGTCATTTACAAAAGACCTAAAATCTAGAAGTGTCCCAGAAAATTTTGGGTTTGTGGTGAGTCTAGTGTTGTAAAATAGTGAGGAAATTAAATTGAAATGACATAATTTCATAGTGTATTATAACAGCAATATCATGGAAAAGATTTTTAAGACGGTGGATACAGTGTATCCATCCAGTGCACAGAGCAGCCTTGTGTTTGTGTTCGCGTCTGGTCTCTGCTGTGCCACTTTTGCACACTGCTACATGAGCTCGGTTTCCACGGTATGGATTCTCACAGAAAATAGGTTGTTGCGTCATAAATTATCAAAAGTTTCAATATCATTAATGGGTCAAATGTTTTTACAGATAAAAAATTAAATGAACAGTAATTAAAACATTAAGAATAATAAAATATTAATAGAAGCTATTGGGTTTTCATTGTTCTTGTAGCAGTGGACCTTTCTGTACCTCTGGATCCGGACTGATGGAAGTGCCAAAAATCCTGTCCCAGTGGCTGAAAAAGGGTGCAAAATTGGTGTTGGGCTTTTGGTGGTGCAGGTCATGAGCAGGTGCTCCACCATAGAGGCCCAACGGGACCAGGTGGTTGATGGCCCAGGGCAGGTCGTAGCCGATATGGACTTCCACAGACATCCAGATGCTGACAACGGTGCTAAACCAAATGGTGAGAGGGTGGCATTTGAGCAAGATAGGATCCAGGTTGCTCCAGAAGCCTACGGACATTAACTCAACGGCGCTGAGATGCTGGGAGGACCAGGAGAAGGGAGCCACATAGTCGTGGTGGATGGCGTGCACCCACTTGTACAGCTGCCGGTTTCTGTGGTGCACTACGTGCCAGATGAAGTACTGGGTGTCAAAGAGGAGAAGGACACCCAGCCATCCAGTCAGCACCTCTCGCACCGTGGGTGCCAGGGTTGGCAGCGTTAATGTGGGCATCGCGTAGCTGCTCAGGAGGACAGTTGGGAGAACGAACACCACGTGGTTGTACACAGCTCCCCCAAAGCTCCAAGCCATCATCTCCACGGTCGGCTGCCGCTCCTTCTGGATTTTAAAGCGATGGAAAGCAGGCATCTTTTTGCCCAGGAGGTCCATGGTGGCAAAAGGGACACTGAAGAAGACGTAGCTGAAGAAGGCTAGGAAAACAAGGAAGAAGGGTGAGGAGACCTGACTGTAGTAGTTTAGTAGAACAAAGTCCCAGAATGGCTGGAGGACTCGGTCAGAGGTAGTAGAAGCAGGCAGAAGCACGGCCACCTTAGTGATGTTCCACATTTTCTGCTTTTGCTGGGTTACTTTGGAAATGCCCTTTTTATAGGTCTAAGCCAGTGACGTGCACTTCCACTGCCATTAAGAGGGCAAAACCCGAGAGCTACGGTGATTGGCTGCATGTCAGTTACTTTGCATAAGCTCATTTTCCAGTACCCTAAATAATTTAATTGCTCATTTAGATGTATTTTGAAAGATATTTTACTTGGACTGGTAGGAATTACAATAGGGACGTGTAAACATTAACTGTTCATAATATTCTCCTACAAGTTTTATAAAAGAAATGCTTAAAATGTATTTTAGTTCTAAATTAATGATTTTGCAGAAACAGTTTCAGAAGGTAAGTTCTCGTCATGTCTCATATTAAATGCTAATTAAATTCATTTTACACAGTTTGTCACTTTTAGCTAACCAATAAAGTGCATGTTATCTAAATTTACAAATATTTCCTGTACAACAAAAAACAGTATTGAACTTAATAAAAAGGTCCTTCATAAGAGTTTTTATGGTACCTAGCAGTATAATAATAGTTATTGCATAAGCAGAGTCAGGGTCGTTGTCCATCTAATACTCATTAAAAAACCTTATGTTCATGTTAAAAGCTATTCTCACATGACGGCATTTCTGCCAAAGGGACCAATGCTGACTTTTTAAAATAAATACACAGTGTTGTGGCTCAACTTGATCAAAGTACATTGAATAATCAAAAAAAAAAAAATGGGTCTTTTATATACTGGAAAGGGAACATGAGGACAGTGTTCGTAGTGAAAAGAAATCCTTTGTAATTAGATGAAAATTTGTTTTCCTTCTTCAAATTTCCCCAGGTACGTTTAAGAGCTTGTGCTTTCCTAAATGCCAGAAGTGTGTAGAAACAGTTTAATAAATCTGAAGTAGCCGGTCTCTTGTGAGCATAAAATTAAAATGAAATGAAAGAAAATTGCAGGATACAACCAGCACTATGAGTAAGTCTGTATGGTGTTTCTGAAGAGGCTTTAAAAATGTAGCATAAAGGTTTCCTACATATTACACAGTGGATGTTCACTGCTATAATCATTTCATTTGAATTTGATATTATTCAATTATTTAAAATTATCACATATTATTTTAAATTCAAAAATTTGCTGGCCTTTTTAACAACTAACATTTTAGTGAACAAATGCTTTTTGTGTTTTAAGAGAGGTGACCAGAAATATATGCATTATTGAACAAACATTTGCAGGTTTAAGCTTCGCAGTTAAACTAACCCATCTGGTTTATTGGGATAATGGTGCTATTTGATCATATGAAGCTGCATAATATTTCTGAATGATTCAGCACAACCTTATGCACATATTTTCCCATTGTTTTTATGCAGATTTAGAGCAGAATAAACAGAATTAGGTACTTTGATGATGAAACCTTACATTTCTAAGATGCTTACAACTGATTGCATTTAACTCTTAAACTCTCCCAAGCTCTTAAAGCCTAGGAAGGAAGCTAGGAAGGTGTGTGTGTGTGTGTGTGTGTGTGAGAGAGAGACCCTTTATCAGATGGTCTGTCCTTACTTTGCTCTGTAGTGGAGTGTAAAACCCCCCACTGTTGTCAAGAGTCTGACTAGTCTCTCAAGTCAGGGACTCAGGTCTTTAACTCAGTGGGCTAACTGTGTTCTCTGCTAACTCTGTGTGGCCTGTGAGTTGGAATCTAGCCTGGGTTGTCCCCATTACATGTCTTGAGCTCAGATACTGTTTATTTTCTCTGTTCTTCCTCCATGTCTTCTCTGGTTGTCTAGTGAGGTTTCTCAGATCTGTTATTTAATTCAGTTCAGTTCAATTAATTTTTATATACCACCTTTCACAATGATGTCCTTCAAAGCGCTTTACAGAAGAAATTGCAGATGTTACAGAATAACAGTAATACAAATAAATATGAATAAATCTAGACAAGAGTGGAAGAGAGGAACAAAAAACTCCACAGTGTGGAGAAAAACAGCCTCTGGGGGACCAAGGTTGACTAGCTGCCCAACATCTCCTGGGCATGCTAACAGTATAGAGTGATCAGAAAATGATCCAAGCAGGCATTACCTAATGGACGCACAAATACATGAGAGATACTGTATTAATACCATGATTGTTATTTTGGTGAAAAAAGTGGTACAAACATTTCATAGAAAAATGTGTTGTATGTTTTTTCCCCACTGAATTCTCTTGTAGTAGCAGTACCAGTAACAAAGTGCCAAATCAGCTATTTATTGGGTACTTTGGTACTTTAGAAGGGACTTGCAATTTCTGATTAGTTATGCAAACAACTTGCTTCACAAACACAAAATAAAATACAAGCATGGCTATAAACTCAGAAAGTAAAAAAAAACATAATAGTAACATCTGTCCAACGATCCATCCATCCATCCATCCATTCTCTATACCGCTTGTCCAATTCAGGGTCACGGGAAGCCTGGAGCCCATCCTAGGAGGCACAGGGTGCAGGGCAGGGGACACCCAAGGCCAGGCACCAACCCACCGCAGGGCACATGTCCATGGATCAATAATTCTAATTTTTTTTTGTTTTTTTTTTGTTTGCTTATCATGTTGTTGTTTCCTGAATAAAGGCAACAACCTTCTGGTTTCAGCAAGGCTTTAAAAAAAATGACAATGTTGGTCTGGAGCAATCTTAGCATAATTCGAAACACTCAGTGCAACTTAGTGCGCTTGTCATCTTTGGTGTAATTTGCAAAGGCACAAAGACCATCAATAACAAGCAATTACCTTCTTTTATACAGTTGTCACACATGGCCAAAAGATACACTGGACAAATTGCATTTTGTTCCACTTTATCATGTTTAACCAATCACATTTTACACGTACTCGAATCCCAATTATTTCTGCTAATCTGCCACCATTGTCCCCAAACTTTGCTGTATAATGCATCACGCCTGCATCTGATTCTATGGCCTTGAAATACTGACGGCACAGTGGCCTTTACAGAGTTACATGCGGGCTCTGAATTCTTGCAGCAACGCACAGAGGCCTAGAGAGGTTTACAAATGATGCTGGTTGCTATGGAGCTTTTCTATAAACTTGTGTGTATCTTAATGATTAGGTATAGAAATATACATTGTGATTACATACATATGAGAATATGCAGTATATATGCACTCAATGATTCCTGTCTTAATTTTGGTTAAGTACATATAAAAATTACCCATAATTCTTGTATGAAGACACCGAGGCTTCCATTGCAATATGGTCAAAAGAGGTTTCAGTGAGATCTTGATGACATGAAAGTAATCAAAAAGAATTTGCAAAAATAGCAGGTCATATTGCTATTATTACATATTAATATGTTTTGTTCATATACATGTTATATTAATATTATGTTAGCATCATTGACTGTATCAGTTTTTCATGCCAGTGGAAAATGAAGCAAGAATTACCGCTGGTACTGTTTTAAAAACCTGAGTTTAGTACCTGGAGCAGTGGAAAAGTGCCCCAAGTTCCATTGGTGACTTGCACTGGCAAACCTGACATAAAATACAATGATGGTGCAGAATTACAAAGTAAGATCACATGCATGTTTGTGCAAA
>JABJVR010046453.1:10072-30117 GCA_025773905.1 Chitala chitala
TACACAATACTACCCTTTAACTACACAATGGTACCATTTAACTACACAATACTACCCTTTAACTACACAATGGTACCCTTTAACTACACAACGCTACCGTTTAACTACACAATACTACACTTGTATTACTCAACGCTACAGTCGTACTGTTTAACTACACAACGCTAACCTTTAGTCACACAATGCTACTGTCTAACTCCCGTTCTTGATGGTTTGTTAAGTTAAAGTGTGTGCCTTCTGAAACATACGTCTCTTTACATGTGGAGGGTTCTTGTGACATCAGAATAAAAGGCAGTGTTGACTGGGTGAGGGAAAGATGCAGGTTTTCAGTGCTGTGGCGGCTTGAAAATGAAAACACAGTTGTGTTTCACAGCCGTCAGTCACTCCCATGGTAAAGCACACATCTCTACGGCCTGAAAGAGTCACTAGAAATTAAATGTCATCTTCTTCCTGGAAGATGTCCATTTATTTTCATCAGATTGCCTCTGCCAGTTAACCTCTGTTAAAACCACTCACCTTTCCACTGACCTTTTGGGGGCTTTTCGAGTGGAAATAAATGTGGTGCCAGTTGTCTTTACATTTTATACTGTACAAAAGTGCCTTATTTTCTATTTTATATCTCTCCTGCAATGTGTGTCCTGAAGCATGCTGGGATGCCAACACTCGTTCTCTTGCACCAATCTACCAAGTGTCAGCTGTGGCACCGCTCTGTCCCCAACATTCGGCTGTCACGAATGTTTCTGCTGCTCATAGTGTAATACACATAACAATGTCCCTGAAGCAGGCGCCTCTGCCCATTTGGGGGGGGTGGGGTAGGGCTTTAGCTGGGGTGGGGAAGAATGAAAACCAGTCTGAATAAGCAGTTGATAGAAAATCAGGCCAACCTGTGCCTCCGCTCCATCTCCTTGTCTCAGCATCAAGTGCAGCTCATTAAAAAAGGACCTCATTGGCATTCAGGCAGCTGTTGCTGTGATGGAGGGTTTTTAGATACCAATTACAATCAGGAAGCTGCTCTTACTGTGTCTGCAAAACCTCTTGATAGAGGATGAAGTGAAGGCCAGCCCCTGGTCTGGCCATTGACCTTACTGTATATCGGTGCTTACCTCGGCATGTACCCCCTAAGCTTTAAACTGGTTCCTGAACACCTCACTTTTATCCATAACACTGTCGTGATACTCATGACCCATAAACCTTCACTGCTCAAACTGCATGTGTTTGACATCGTTTCCCAAGTCCCAGCCTTCTCTAAATCATGAGCTTAACCCAAGCCCTTCCCCTCACACTACTCCAATCTCTTAGCAGTCAGACACACCCCTGTCTCTCACACCTGACTGTTGACCCCACTCACTACCATACACTAGATTCTTAACCTTATTCACACCATACCCCTGATCGTTAAATCTACCCCTTACTGTGTCTTCAGTTACTAGTCCTGTCCTTTACACATACCCTGGGCTTTTAACCCTGCCTGCTTTGCATATCCTTCAATATTGCACCTAACCCATTCTCCTCACCAGGAGCGTTCCACGGGCACAGAGTCAGGGGTCCCAGCATGCCACAGGGGCCTTTGAATATATAAAAAACTGTGAAATGGTAAAATAGTACAGTTCAACTTTTAACAATGAAAACATTGAAAAAATTACCTGTTCATTATTGTTTATTAAGTAACTCACAATGTACGAATGCTCAGTGCAACCCCCCCACACTTGCCACTGAATGGATTAATCCAAATGCAACAAATCAGTGGTGTTACAAGTGAAAATGAGAGTAATAACTGATATAGTTTGCAGCAGTAATGCACTATTGAGTTAAATATGGACAACAAGAATGAAGAAGAGTGTAAAGTTTGCTCAGATTATAATTTAATTATTATTTCAAGCCATCTGCATGGCACGATTTCAGTATTCTTTCCTATAAGTCCTGCCCCTTAACCATACCCCTGCTGCCTAACCCCGCCCACTTTCCATATCCTTTCCCATTAGTCCTGCCCCTTAACCATACCCCTGATGCTTAACCCCGCCTACTTTCCATATCCTTTCCCATTAGTCCTGCCCCTTAATCATACCCATGATGCTTAACCCCGCCCACTTTCCATATCCTTTCCCATTAGTCCTACCCCTTAACCGTACCCTATGCCCACTTTCCAATTTTTTTTCTGTTAGCCCTGCCCCTTGCCTATACCCTTGTTGCTTAACCCCGCCCACTTTCCCACATTCCTGACTACTAGCCCAGCCCCTTAGCCATACCACATCCCACAGTCCCAGCCCCCTTGCTGCCATGGCTTGTGTCTCAATGTCTTTATCCCTCTTGGTTGCAGGTGCAGGTGGGAACCTCTGCTCAGGAGCAGAGGGTTGTTGGCTACATCGCCTGCACTCACTTGCATTCCTTAGAAGGTAAGGCACTGTCCTGGATGGGACATCTTTTTTCCATTATCGCACATGCCTGCATGTGTGTTTGTGTTAGTGTGTATAGTTTAGAAAAAGAGTATTTCCTAAGATGAAGAACAGACAGCATTTGTCATTTGTGATTTCACCGCACCACAAGGCTGAGGGCCGTTACTGGTTTTCACGTGTGTTTGAGAGCTGATGAGGTGGGAGCTGGAGCCATTAACTGCACTCAACTGTGTGTCAGTGAAAAGGCACCATAGAGCTGCAAGCGATCGGCGTGTGTATTTGCATTGTTGCAGCTGTTTTTATTCTCTCTGGACTGTGCGTGTGTGTGCGCGTGCATGCACGCGTGTGTGCGTGCACGCACAATGACAACGTAATTGCCATGCTCGGCTGATCTGTGAAGCCCACGTTTACCTGCTGGAGAATAAATAAATTAATAAGTTGATAAAACACGTGCTTCTTCGTTCCCATGGTGACCGGCGTGAGCTATTTTTAAGCAGAGTCCCTATTTAAAGCTTTTGTGTGTGTAGCCCCATTTTTTAACAAGACAGATCTCCTTGCTATTTCAGGAGCCTCCTACACTGGCGCCAGTCTGCTCCTGGGGCAGCATTTAGAACAGCTGCTATTTGTGAATATAAATGAACGAAAAAGGGGGAACGGAGAGGAGGCCTCTGGGAAATCAGTTTTACACATACAGCAGTGTTGTGTTGTGTGTGTGAGTGTGTGTGTGTGTGTGTGTGTGTGTCTGTGTGTCTGTGTGTCAGTGTGTGTATATGTGAGTGTGTGTGTTTGTGTTTGCATTTGCATGTGTGTTTGTGTTCCTGTGTGTTTATATTACCATGTTTCCACACTTATGAGTGAGCCCAGTATGTGTGTGAGTGTATGTGTGTTTGTGCATGTGTGAGTGTGTGTGTGTAAGCATTTGAGTGCATGTGTGAGTGCGTATGTATTTGTGTGAGTGTGTGTGAGAGTGTGAGTGTGCATGACCGTGTGTGTAAGTGTATGTGTTTGCGAGTGCATGCGTGACCTTGCATGCATTCATGTTTCTGTGTGTGTTTACACACTTGTGAGTGAGCCAGTGTGTGTGTGAGAGTGAGAGAGTGTGTGGATGCCTGCCTTTCCCAGATGTTCCAGCTCATCGTGTCTTATCTACCTGAGTGCTCAGTGACCTACTTACCCAGCTGAGCTACTGATTGCGGGGACCTGGGGAGGGGCCGGCTGCTTTCCCTTTCTGCCATGGGAAGGAAGCCGAGCTGCCGTTCCTGACACAGTTGGCCGTGGAGAGAAACGCTGGCTCAGCAACAGCCACCGCACAGCTGGATTCCAGTGTGGCAACAGCGTGCTTCACAAGCAATGCAGTGCAGATGTATTTGTCTGCTTTTTATAGGCAATGGGCTTGAAGAATAACATAACAGAAAATGCAGTATTAGAGAAGAACATTTGTTGACTCCTTAAAGCTGAGAAGTCAACAGATCCCAAGTCCAGAAATGAAGCCAGTTCTCGAGTTAAACGAAAGAACGTGTCTAACATATCAGTGACGGCCTAGAACTGGGAGGCCATATCATGTCTTCTGTTTATATCCAGCCTGTTACTCATGACACTGAATACATTAAATCTCTCTATCACTCAAAACTGTGTTTCACTGACCAATACTCTGCTGGCAACCAAAGTTGGTCACAAATTATTGGGTCATGACTGTGTTCTCAAACACATCAGCTGTCATATTCTGTTAAGCATTCGTCCATCTATCCACTTTCCAAACGCTTTTCTTGTGCAGGGTTGCAGGGGGCCTGGAGCTTATCCCAGGTAGCTAAGGGCAAAAACCACAGGACATCCTGGATGGCGTGCCAACCCACTGCAGGGCGTTAAGCATTCTTGTATGCTTAAAATACTTGTCATACATCCAGTGAAAATCACCTGGCCTCTGTAACGTATTATTGCAATAGATTACGTCCTGCAAGGTATCATCTATAAAAAGCATGGATAAAAAAAGCTAAATTTAATCTTGTGTAGAGAAACCAAGCATTTACTGAATTATGGGGAATTAAAACAGTTGATCTTAGTATCAGACGATGTCGGTGGCCAGGCAGCCGTGCAGAGTTAATCTGAAAGGCCTGGCTCTCAGTTCAATCATCTGATTAGAAATGTTATTTCCTACTGAAATGCACTGGCACTAATACTGCTTGGAGTTTTTAGGCCAAAGGGTCAGGTCCAACTCTCTGGCGTCTCCCACGGTAACCAAATTACTTCAAGTGTTAAATACGCACTGGAAACAGCAGGGCAATTGCTCTGACCTGCAGAGACCTGTAGGGTCTTTATTTCGTCTTAACCTAAGGCGTCCCTGTGAAATCACTTGTACTCTGTGACCAGGTTAATGACCACGTCTCCAGTTTCAGCAGAGGATCCATCCACAATAAACCTGCCCTGCAATAAGGCTTGGATTCAGTCTCTGTTACGCTGAACTATAGCAGTAAATGCTCTCGCCTTCAGATTAATTGAATTGGGCCCTTGGCTGATTTAGTCCTTCACAATAAATGAGCTGTCAGTAAATAGGAGTGGTAAGCGGCTTTATCCATAAACTACATGTACATCTAGGGAAATTTTTTGCAGATGTATGTACTGCACACAGCTGTTGCTACACCAGGCATGTTTTATTGCTGCTGTTAGGAAGACAATATCGGGTGGAGAAAAATAGTTCTATTGCTGAATTCCACCACCAGAGAGAGGAGCGTTTATGAGATGGATAAGGTGACGCACATTCAAACAAGAGTACTTGGGAATTTTCACCTGAGAGATACATGATGTACGTCACTTCCTTTGGGTTTCTTTTGGTCAATCCTCACTGAAAAAACAGGAAAAATACTGGGTAACATTTTCCCAGATGTTGTCCAGCTGATTAGTTACTCGCTTTAACAAGAGGCAAAAATGCAGTTTTCTCAACATTACTTTTTTGTTTGTTTGCATTTACAGTGTTTATATGTAAATGTTTATAGTTTAAATGTGTGAAGCAGGCTAAGTGGTAAGGCATTGCTTTCAGAAACAGAGGGTTGTGGGTTTAAAATGCATCCATACCTCCTGCCCTGCCATGGGTTGGCAGTCCTGGCACCGTATCCAGGGTTTGCCCTGCCTTGTGCCCTAGTGTTCCTAGGTGGACTCCAGGCCACTTGTGACCCTGCAAAGGAAAAGCCCATGACTTCTCCTGTGAATATATGACAGCTAAACAGTCTGCGTGAGCCACGTGCTTAATGAGCTTGAATGTTTGGAATCGGTTGTCCTATCCGGCGTTAACACTGGTTACAATTACAGTGATGTAATAATGCAGTGTAATGACAGGAGCCCTAATCATGCCCCTGGCTGGGGGGCGTTGCTCCTTGAGTAATGGCGTATCGCAGTGATCTATTTATTCGCATTTTTAGGGAGTTGTATCTCCAGGTCTGTTCCTGCCTGCTTGTATTTCCTGCATTTGTGCCACAGTTCTGCAGGACTCATTAATATTTCAGGGTGACTAACCTGACAGTTTTTCTCACCCTCGCCCTCTCAGACACGTGGCTCTAGCTGCTAAGTGCAGAATGGCTCCCGACTGCTGTTTCAGCAGAGCTCTCTGGTGCACACGGTCATGTGTCACTTAAGTCACATACCGCAATACCGTCTCCAACATTAAAGCAATGCTGCACCAGTTTTGCTTCATCTACTTATGATATAGAGGGTCAGACGAAGGTGGTCGATTTTATCTTAAGGGACGATGCGCTTTGGGTGAAGTACGTAGGTCACATGACACAGGGGTTGTAGCGCTGACATACTGGGACAATTTACAGCTGTCATTTCTGAAATACATCTTCTGACTGGTGGAGCGGCTGAATACACTTGCTCTAGAAGTGTAAGGTGTAACAGTGCCTGCTGACAACCTGGATATGCGGCATTTGACCAGTGCGGGTCAAACGCCGCATATCCAGGCCATTTAGTAGACTCTGTTCAACATGAGAGCTTTTTATTTTGGTGCTGAGAGGTTGACGTGGCACCCAGATGGGCTTGTCTGGCTCTCCTCAGCTTTTTCTCCATTAAATTTGAATCATAAGGTAGCATTCTCAATTAAAATGAAAGTCGTTATAAGGTGCTTCATTGGAAAAAATGGTGAATTGGTGAAGCAAACTGTGAAATAAACTGTCAAATAATAATGGGTATATTGCAAGTCATTAGTAAAAATGTAATTTATAGTGCTGTGTTAATGAATGGTAACATAGACAACACCTTTTATTAGCTTTCCTCTCATGTAAAGGCAGACATTGCACAATAACAACAGCTTTTTAACGCCACATTAGCCAATTACAGAAAAGTTAGATTCACTGCAGTGAAGCTGATATTTTTTCTTCCAGTTTCAGGGAATGTCCCATGTTGTAAGAGAAGGGCAGGCGTGTGAATGCTGAGCCTGCGTTTGGCTAGTGCCTGTGCCTGTCTTGTAACACTGACACCTCTGTAGACTCACTGTTTTTTGCTCAGGCTCGGATTGGGTGAAGTGTGAGCCCGTCCTTCTTTCTGCCTGTGTTCTTGTTGATCACGTAATTTGGGACAATTTGGTTTTCATATGCAGATTATTTTGTGCATGTGACCCGTACAACCTCACTACCATATATGGAAGAAAATTTTCAGGGTTGACCTTAAAGACCTTTTTTTGGTGCTTATTTTGCATTTTTAATTTTGGTGCTCGTTATTGCATTTCAGGTATATAGGTGTGTATGCATTACTCCTACATGCACTGCCTTGTTTTTCATGTGGCATGCTGTTTCTTAAGGAATTGAGTTTAAGCCTAGGTTTTGCACAGTCCTGGGTGTGGTTTTGATCCGAAAAGATCCAGTCTGCCCGTCTGACTTTGGGTTCAGGTTCTGGTTTCACCAAACATTTACTGGTGAAATCTGGTCTGACGGTGATGATTGCTGGAGTCCCCTTAGTTACACTCGTTACTTTTTCTTATTTCAGCATTTTTTTGTTGGCACAAATCATATTCTAAATTGATATTTAAATCATCTAAATTGTATGATGAGCCTGATTGAGGATCAAAATCATCTGAAAATCCAATTAACCAAAAGTTGTTTTATTACTTAGAAACACAAACTAAGCTATGCATCGGTTTCTAATATTCTAATGGTTCAGTAATCACACTTCATCAAAAGGATAGTTGTTTGGATAACTGTCAGCAAGCTTTAAGTTAATGTAACATATACGGCTTTGCCGGTAATGTTCATAGATTACCAGTAGAGGGTGCTATAATTGCTTTCCTGGAAGAGTAAACTGACATAATGGAAGGGTCTCATAGATTGAACATACATTTTTACTGAATGCCCTGTGAGTTTAAATTCTTCACCCCTTTCTACTTTAAAAAAATTAAAAGGAATTTATAAGTGGAGAAAATGCCACTTTGTATACACGATATACATAATTTGTGCACGTACTTTGTTGGGTTGGGTTTGAATACAGGGATGTGTTGTGTGGGTGTAACTGCTTTTTAATGTAATCAGTGTCCCCTGTATACGTCACACAAATTTAATTTACTTTATATACTTTGCTGGGTCCTAATTTCAAAGATGGCCTTTAAACAACGAGGTTTTCTTTATTATAGGCCTTGGATCTCTGAAGGACATTTAAGGGTTTAAACTCTGAGCTTGTGTTACAGGACTATAGCTGAGGTGTTTGTTCTTGTTTTGTAAATTAGATGTTTTCTGGTGCCTTTGCAGGCGACGCCTCTGTTCGCTGTGAGCAGCTGGATTTTCTCCTTGAGTGGGGGGCAGAGTTCCGAAAATCCACATCTGGCCTGGCTGAAAACAAGGGCTTAGAGGACCAAGTGGCTTTTGACGTCATTCTTGGGGACCTGAACTTTGACAACTGCTCCTCAGGTACGAGAAAGCTTAGTAGCATCTTTGAGTATTTATAAAATTTAAAGTCTGTGAATGTTAGATCTTAAAGGAAAGTTGTAGTTATAGGGTTATTGACCTATATAATGTGGGATAGTGAGGTCATAGGTCAGCTGTGTGTGAGGAGTACCATGGGAGTACAGGTTAGCTGATGTGTGTGAGACAGGTCATTGCAGTTGTAGATTGGTTTACCTGTATGCGGTGGGTGTTTCCAGCTGCCTGACTATGACTTGGGGCTCACTGACATTAACTTGCGGCTGTCTAACAGTGAGTTGGTCGTGCTTGACAGTGACTGGAATTCACTGACAGTGAGTTGGGCCTGCCTGACAGTTCTTTGGTGAAATTTCACTGTCCTTCTTCACACCCAGAGGACAAACTGGAGCAGCAGCACACTCTGTTCACACACTATAAGGACCCGTGTCGTTTGGGACCTGGTGAAGAGAAGTCTTGGGCACTCGGTGAGTGTCTGCATGTGTGTGTTTGCGTGTGTGTTGTATAGCTGCGTGTACAAGATAGCCCTTGTGGTTAGTATGAGTGTTTTCATCAGCTACCTTTTTTATAATAAGCAGATGTTCCCCGCATGTGTGTGATAGGAAGAGCTTCCAGCTTTTAGTGATCACTTGCAGTTGAAAGCAGCAATTACCTGTAGCTCTGTGTGTAATGAACCAGCATTAAACCCCTATGTATACAGCCAGCCGGTTTCCTGCATCTTTAACTGAGTGCACCAGGCTTCCTGTCTCCATAGCACTACGCTTGTGATGGACAGCTCTGCTTTCTGTCATCATCAGTGATGAATTTACCACATTAGTTGCTGATATAAGTTTGCTGAATTTCGGCTGTTACTATAAAACAACAAAAAGCATTATCCAAATTTCACATTAAGTTGTCATCACTTGTGTCTAAGGTACTTGTGAGTTTTAAAAATCTCTTTATTCTGAATAAACGTCCTTAAACCCTATTTAAATTTACATTTTTTAATCAGCCTTGCCAGAAACCTGTTATTATCCACACCCATGTGTAATTACATATTCATAAAACAGCAGTTATAACACAACAAACTAAACACTTACTGTGCGTATAAATGTGCACAGCTATTCCACATGGTCAGTCCACTGTATTTGGCTACATAAAGTTGTAGAGTTATTTTCTTGCATGTATTTAGTTTTCATTTGCACATTTGTGACTCTTTTGGCTAAAGGTCACCTATAGCTGCTTCAGGCTAACAGTTTTTTTTTTTAGCCTCGTTTCACACTAGATGTGTGATGGTGGTCACATGACAATGCTGCTAACTGCCCCTTAGCGTCTGGGTGAGCCCTGTGTCTGTGTTGGACAGGTACACTGCTGGACACCAGTGGGCTCTATGACGAGGAGGTCAACTCCCCAGAAAGCCTCCAGAAGTGAGTCCCCATTCACAAGTGTGACCGGACTGGAACGTCCCGTGTCAGAATCAGACTCGCACTGTCAACACGTGTGCATGTCCTTATATGCTTATTCACACGTCTTTACACGCAGGGTTCTCCATGTTTGTTTAACTCATCCTCAATACTTACTGCTTTTTTCTCTCCCCAAGGGTGATGGAGAATGAAGAATTGAGAAAAGAATACTTGGTCTATCCCCTTAGCAAAAACCAATGTCCTAGTCAGAAAGGCCAGAAGATACCATTAAAAGGAAACGGGAGGAGGATTGACTACATCCTGTACAGCGACGAGGGGATACAGCAGGACTGGAAAGTGGTATGTTCCGTTTACCCTATTTATTTCTCTGTGAATCACGTGACTGTTGAGGTGTAAGCACACACTGGACTAACTCAACATGTCTTTAAATAGGGAGTCCTTAAGCACACCTCACTCCATAGAAGAACAGTTCGCTGATTTCTATTGGATGTTATTAGTCAATCAGCAGAGCAGTATGACGTGTGTGTGTGTGTTTGTGCACACGCGCACACAGGTGTGCACCTGCACGTGTGTCAATGCATGAGTTGTACTGCATGTGTACGTTGAGTTTTTTTTCTGTTTATATGCCTTTGTGTGTTTGGAGGAAGAAAAAAATCTTGGCCTACTTGTAATTTATAGTTTTGTTTCCCCCTAGTGGCAGCTTTTGGCTATAGCACGATTTTTGTTTTCATTCACATTAACATGTGGGATACACCAGTACACACGCCAGTACCCACTTGCTGTGGAGGTAAAAATGTGTAATTACACAAACTTTAACATCTGAATAACGTTTTGCATATGCGTGATCTTCAGTTTTGTAATGGTGTATAGAAAACGTAGATAGACTTTAAAGTCTGTGTTCCAAATTGTTCCTAATAATTGCACATAATTGGAATTGCCAATTTTGAGAAAATTGCATAGCTGGGGCCTTCCTTTCACTTGTCTGTTCTTGTTAGTAAGTGAGCTGCCTGCTGGAACAAACACTTATGTCATTTTCATTTGCATGTTAAGGCACACGACTGATCTCAGGTTACTTTAGCCAGTCTCTTCGAAACATTGACTCAGTAGCAATACAGGAAGTGGTTAAACCATGCAAAATAATGTGGAATTTATTAAATAACAATTACAGCAAAATTAGTCAATAATTTATGGTAGTCTATGGAATGGGTATATATGCGTGTGTGTTTGTGTGTGTGTGTGATTGTGTGTGTCTGTGTGTAGGTGGATGCATGTGGGTGCGTTTGTGTAAATGTGTCTGTGACTGTGTGTAGGTGGATACGCGCGCGCGCGCGTGTGTGTGTGTGTGTGTGTGTGCACATGTGCAGACCTTAATGAGATGCACGTCAGAAACGTCTTCTGTTTATTGTGTTTTCACTGCAGGATGTAGAGGAGTTCAGTTTTATCACGCAGCTGGCAGGACTGACAGACCATCTCTCTGTGGCCATCCGGCTGGCGGTGTCCACTGGGGAGGATGAGCCATAAACCAAACCCACAGTCAGGCCATGCCCCCTGCCCAGCCCTGGCACACACGCAGATCCAGCACGCTCCGAATGCAGAACTGCAAGACGGAGGCGGCGCAAGTAAAGTGTCGGGGGAAGGACTAACAAACATCTGTACGACGTCGGTGGGACCTCCGGGTTCCAGAAAACTGCAGAAGCAGCCAGCCACTTTCCCTTCACCCTAGAGAACACGTGCCATTCCTTACACAACCAAACCGCAGTCCCTCTGTCTACCCACCAGTGACAGTGCTGCCTGCGGTTTACACCGTAGCCTATCTCTTCCTGTCTTTAAACATTTGTCTTTCCTTTTAAAAAAATCCTGAATATAACCCACATTTTCTGGTCTGCTATACCAACTTTCCCCAGTTCGATTGTAGGTTTAATTTGCTTTCAGTCTGGGCTAACTGAAGGTTTTTTTTATCCACACTGAAAGGTCCAGAATGTTGCATGACTGCTCCCATCGCTCCCAGTGGCTAAACACAGTGGCGTTTGCACGGTCTCATATCCGCAAGAGGAATTAGACTCTGCCCCCCCCCCCTTCCTCCTGGACACGATCCTCACCCTGGCCCATCTTCAAAGATTCCTCTCTCAAGTGTCTTTTTTCTAAAATCTTTCTAAAGGTTTCTACTCTCACTTTGTCATCTTTGTAGAATGTTTATATGCACAGGCATCATATAAAGGAATTATAATAATAATTATTATTGTTATTAATATTATTATATACCCACCTAATGGAATGTTGTATGCTCAGAGCTTTCCTACATGATACAGCCATAATTTTTAGGCGTCAAACTGGCTGTTTGCCAGCATGGCTTTTTAAGGCTCAATACGACTGACACGGAAGTGTTGTGAAGGAAGCATTGTGTGGTGCATCTGCTGCAGTGCAACGGATTTTATTTAATACCGAGGCTGTAGTCATGAGCTGAGGTGGATTGCCAGGTTACAGCCTTGTTTCCCGGGTGACACATACACGCACCCTATGATGCTGTTATGATGACCCTTTGCATGCCGAGCCAACGTTGCCACGGCTACTTGCTCTCCCACTGACTCTAACTGACGCTCTTACTGTCATGAATCAGGTAAATGGCAAGAAACGTGACAGATTTTGTTATTTTTTTGGGAACCCTTTTTTGCTCTCTCTGTTGATTCATCATTATTAACCGTCTTATTACTCCAAACCAAACAGGAGCGAATGTTTACACGCCTGACTATTTGCACCTGTTCGCAAGGCCCTTCGCGTACCTGTCGATAAATTCAGTAAGACGGCTCTCTACTCAGCATTCGTTTTGCCAGCCTCGGTTTTTATATTTGGAAATGCCTCTGTTGTTAATAGCACTGTTGTTATCTCTGGTGTTATAGATCCCCTGCATTATAATTATCGTGAGCTCCAAGACTGCTTCTGTCAGTAAGATACCCAGCTCACCTGTTACAGACAGGTGTCCAAAGCGACACGTATCTGGACACGGCAGACGACAGGTCCCAGGAGGACAGCCTGGGTGCAGTTTTGGGCCGTTGTGTTGTGCAAGCAGCTCCCGGCCTCTGGTCCACATCACACCTCTGACCTGGTCCTGGTCTCCTTTCCTGCCATCCATTATGTTTATTTTGTAATGATAGTCTGCTGTCGGCCCAGACTGCTCTCTGAATGGAAGGAATTTGTCTCTGTTTCTTTTCTTGCTTCTCTCACAGTTTTTTTTTTGTGACCTTTTTCTTTTAAGTGAGTTCCAGTTTTCTGATCTCCTGTGGAATTCACCATAGAAACCAGCTGTAATTATTCACTTTTAGTTTTAGAGGTCATACAACAGGGCTTGTGGACATAAAAAACCGTGTGTGTGTATAAACGTGCGTGTGTTGTGTACAAGCAATGCTTTTTCACATTCTATTAAATCCTAATTTAACTAAAAACATACAACTAATGAAGTCTGGTTAAATATACTGTCTCGATTTATAGTTTAATACAAACCATGAACCGCAAAGGTTTTTTAATTATTTTTTTTTATTGACCTTTCATATAAATTACACAGGTTTGGCATTATTATCACAGGAAGTATATATTTAAAACAAATGTGTTTATTAGAAACATGAAGTGAAAATGGCAGCACATTTACACGTTTGTTTCAGACAAAATCAGTGATGGTGAGTCCTGATAAGTTTCGAGGCTGGTGTTAAAGTCATCTCTTTCCTCCCACCAAGTCACTGTTCCTTTATTTTTGGCTCAAGCTGGGCCATCAGAAAACTTCCACTGACTCAGAAACAGAAAGCTGTCTGTACAGCACACACACCTGCCTTCATCTCTCATCATCATCGCTATATCAGGGTGGTTTTTTATGACTTTACATATATTAACTCACTAAAATCCCAGTCTGTGTGTGTGTGTGTGTGTGTGTGTGTGTGTGTGTGTGTGTGTGTGTGTGTGTGTGCTCGTGGGTATGTGTGTATGTGGATGTGTGCGTATGGATTGGTACGTGTGTGTGTCTGTGTGTATGTGGATGTGTGCGTATGGATTGGTATGTGTGTGTGCTAGTGTGTGTGTGTGTGTATGTGGGCTTGGCTGTGTGTGTGTGTATGGATTGTTGTGTGTGTGTGTGTGTGTGTGTGTGTGTGTGTGTGTGCGTGCACGCTTTGCTGTACATGCACATATGTAATTGCATAATCAGACTATGAGTTGTGTAGAAGACTATGAGTTGTGTAGATGAGAGTGGAGTGTGTAGAAGACCTTTTGTTCTTTAAAGGTTGGGACCTCCACAGCACAGTAAGTTCACTTCCACTGTACGAAACTTCAGCTGCAACAATGTTGTTTTAATAAAAGTATTTAACTACAAAAAGGGGAAATGCAGCCACAAAACGAAAAATTACATTTATTGTTATCATCTTTCCATGGAATTACGTAAATTTTTTTTCTAGACAGAATGAGGCATTATGGTACTGAACAAGACAGTTTAAAATGTAAAGTACAAAAGAATTTGAAAATAATTGAATAATTTAACTCAGGCCTATTGTTTTTATATCAATGGTACTATATTCCTGTTAGTTTCTTTTTAAAAGATACACGTACTCTAATATTAAATGTAGCATTATCTCTGAATTACAAAATATGTAACTGAAATAAAAGCTGCCAATTGAAATTTTATTTTTAACATTAACACAATATTTTTAAGAGTACCATGTTGATGAAAACACTCCATAGCAGTTTTTAATGTTTCCGTTCTTAATGCTAGTGCAGAACCGGAAAATGGGCACAGTGGTCTGCCACATGCTTTATAAACAATCATTTTAAGAATATATAGTGGATGGAGGCGGCATGGCGGTATGGCGGCATGATGGTTAGCACCGTTGCCCTGCACCCCCCACCCTGAGCCCCCATGCATGGAGCCTGCATGCTCTCCTCCAGCCCCCCCCTCAAAAGACATGCAGATTAGGTTGATTGGTGTCTCCAAATTGCCCGTAGTGTGTGTGTGTGTGTGTGTGTGTGTGTGCGTGCGTGCATGTGCGCACGCGCACCTTGTGGCGGGTTGGTGCCCCGCCCATATTGTCCCCTGCCCTGCACCCGGTGCCCCCTGGGATGGGCTCCCGGCTTCCCGCAACCCTGAATTGAATAAACAGTATAGAGAATGGATGGATAATGGATGGAGAGTATAAAGTATAAATGTAAGGATTTAACCTTAATCAGCCCATGATGATAACATGCAAAACAGCAGAGAAAAAAAAGGCAACATGAAAGTAAAGTTGAGATACAGTCTTAGAATAGGATATCTAAACGCACAATGCCAAACAAGTGTTTACTTCTATTTGTATAGGCTGCTCACAAAGTACTGTACACTGGATCAAGTCAGCAAAACCCAAATGCATGGGTCTCAGATTACTCATTTCCCAAGATGCATTTAAAGCCTGGGCCGCACAAGCCTGGGAAACGCAGACACAATGAATGGTGCATTGTGGGAAGGGTGCCAGTCCAACACAGGATAGACACACAAATATAAAAACTAATTTGGAGCCACCTAGTCACTCAAACCCAGAGAGAACCCCCAAGGGCATGTAGGGATAATGTGTGAAGTCTGTATACTTACACACACACACACACACACACACACACACACACACACACACACACACACTTAAACTGCGGTTGCTTTCTAGTTCTATCAAGCAGTTTATTACAGCAGCGGGCTCATCTGAGATGTGACATTATTTTGTGATTGACACAGGCAAAAAACTGAGTGAATAAAGGAGTAAGGCAGTTGTGTTCTTCTGACTCACTCTTCTTCTTTCTATTAATAACTCACTATGCAGAAGCAGTTGAGAAATATGGTGGCGGGGGGATTACCATGGTATTTATCTTCTTACACCATGTTTATTTTACAAGGGCAGATATGTGTGCATTGAGTATCTGTGACTCATCACAGGAAAATCACATTTAAGTATTTCAATAGTTTTTTTTACCCTTTCTCATAGAGATCCATTTCTGATTATTTTAATCTAGATGCACAGGCCTGGTGGTTAAATGGTAGGGCTGGTGAGCAGCGCTGTTAGTTAATGAGTGCGGTTTTTCTTTCTGTGTCCCTTAATATGACTTTTACCACTAATTAATACATATTTGTGTAAAGAAGAGCTTACTCCAGAAACACAGAACCAGCAAATCATATATTTCTTAAGTCTTTTTTTTTTTGGTTTCACTTAAAGGTTTTAGTGCAAAGGGATGCTTTCTGCCCCGATGTCTAGTTTCTGACCCCGTGACACCACCACGCTTGCAGAATGAAGAAACTGCAATTTGTGGTTAACCGAGGTGGCTACGTCAGATGCTCTGCAAGAGGGACGCATCATCTGTGAACCCGCAGGGCATGGATGACGCTGAGCTTCAACACAAGTGAGCACGTGCTCCGTGAGGAGACTAAAAACACGTTTTGGATGCTCATGACATAATTCCACGCATTTTCATTTTGTATCTGCTCAAGTTGAAAGTCATTATATATGTGTCTGTGTAACCAACACAACTGCACTCTGTGTAGTACAATGCTCACACTACTGTACTCTGTGTGGGACAGTACTCACATTACTGTACCCTGTGTAGTACAGTACTCACATTACTGTACCCTGTGTAGTACAGTACTCACAATATTGTATTCAATGTAGAACAATACTCACACTATTGTACTATGTGTAATACAGTACTCATATTACTGCACCCTGTGTAGTACAGTACTCACAATATTGTACTCAATGTACAATACTCGCACTATTGTACTGTGTAATACAGTACTCATATTACTGCACCCTGTGTAATACAGTACTCACAATATTGTACTCAATGTACAACAATACTTGCACTATTGTACTATGTGCAGTACAGTTCTCACATTACTGTACCACGTGTAGTACAGTATTCACAATATTGTACTCAATGTAGAACAATACTCGCACTATTGTACTATGTGCAGTACAGTACTTGCTCCACTGTACTCTGTGTAGTACAGAACTCACACATCTGTACTCTCTGTACAGCGATACTTGCACTACTGTATTAAGTGGAGAACAGTACTCATACTACTGTACTCTACATTTGCTATAGTAGACGAAGAACAGAACTATACTCGCAGTCAAGAAAAAAGCAAGATTTTACCAAAGAGCAAAGAACCAAGGAATGCAAAAATTTATGGAAGCCAAAGGAGCAAAAATGCTGAATGCTGAAATCATTGTCCAGATAACACTCTATGACACACAAGTAAAAACTCTATGACACACAAGTTACAAAAACATGTATAACAGGATGTCTTTCAGTCAGCGACCTCCATCAAAACAAAAAAAATTATGGGATGGTGTTCTGACATTTAGCCGTGACGCTTAACAGGAGGCAGCAGTATATAAGATGACTGACTGCCATAACTGACATTTATTCACATGCTGATATGAAATTGTGAGGGGTGATGATATCAACTCATGAAAATGAAAACCAATCATAACTGTCTTGTTCTGACAAAAAACATTTAATTTTGTTTTGTTCCAGTCGGTTAGGGTTTTACTCTGGTGAAATCCCTGAAGCTGAAGAAATGAGTTGTCCATGTGTACTTAAAATGTACCAAAATTTTTTTTGAAAATCAACAAATATTGTAAAAAGAAGTACACGTGAAAAAGTGACTTAAAATTAATTGAATCAGATCAGCCCCAGGTACACAATACAGAACCCACTGTCGCCATGTCTGGTTACCTCAGCGATGCTGTGCAACCTTTCATTTAGCTTTTGACCTTCAGCAAACAATAACATCCTACTTGCAGCTTGGTGACATGGCTATTTGTCAATCAGTAGAAATATAAACAGTATATACAGCACACACACACACACACACACACACACACACACACACACACACACACACACACACACACACACATATTCAAGCAGACCTTCAACATGCCTGTCTGGTCAAACTGAATACTATACTAACCCATATTCACTGACAAGAAGATCTTTGTCTCTATTGCAGTCCTACCAGAGAAAAATTTAAAAAAAATGAATGAGACCAGATCAAAAACAGAATCATTGAAATCCCTTCCATCCACCAGCATTTTGCACCCTGTACTCTGTGTGTGTGTGTGTGTGTGTGTGTTTTATTATTATATTTTTTTTACCCCACTCTTCTCCTTCAAGCTCAGGTCCTTACCCAGAGGCCTGGGAGTTTGAGGGTCCTACTCAATATCTCAGCTGTTCCTAGGACTGTGCTCTTCTGAACAGAGATCTCAGATGTTGTTTTTGGGATCTGATGGAGCCCCTTTCCTAGTTTGGGGGTTACAGCCCCGAGTGTTCCAGTTACCACGGGGACCGCTGTTGCCTTCACCTTCCACATCTTTTCTAGCTCTTCTTTCAGCCCTTGGTATTTCTCGAGGTACTCTTGTTCCTTCTCTCTGATGTTGCTGTCTGTTACTTGGGAATGCTACATCTATCACTACGGCCTTCTTCTCCTGTTTGTTCACCACTACTACATCCAGTCGGTTAGCCATTACCAGTTTGTCAGTTTGTATCAGGAAGTCCCACAAGACTGACTTGGCCTGGTCATTTTCAACTACATTCAGGAGCATTTCCCTTTTTTATCTTGGGACTTTCAGCCCATACTCAGCACAGATGTTTCTGTATACTATGCTGCCTACTTGGTTGTAGCATTCCATGTACGTCCTGCCTGCTAGCATCTTACATCCCGCTGTTATGTGCTGGATTGTCTCAGAGGCCTCTTTGCACAGCCTGCATCTGTGATCCTGCCTGGTGCGGAAGACCCCAGCCTCTAATGATCTTGTACTTAGTCCTTGTTCCTGTGCTGTCATGATCAGTGCCTGTTTTTGATATCAGCCACTTCTATCTGCTGCTGGTACATACCATGCAGGGGGTTGTCCTTCCATGGTGGTTCTTGCTCTTCTTGTATTAAATTTACTAGTGAATCCTTAGGTGATTTTATTTTATTTACGTATTTCAATTCAATTCAATTTATTTTTTATACAGCACCTTTCGCAACAATGTGCCTCAAAGCGCTTTACACAAGGTGGCGTATTTATTGTTTATTTACTCTGAATCCCCTAATTAATTAAATTATCTGTACTCAAAAGCTAATGCCTACTGGATTCAATCACCCGAGCTATTACACTTAAGGATTCACTAGTAAATTGGTCAGAAGGAACCGACACGGCTAAGACCACAGCAGCTCTCGCTCTACGGCTCATTGAAGGAAAATGAGATTTCCCAGTGTTTCCAATAACACACTGAAACCAAACACCATACCAATAACGCCTTCAACATGAGCTTACCCACTCACACACCCACAGGTTTTGAATGTTTGCGACGCTTTCAGATCATTGCCTCAATGGCTCCTAAAACACAACCTAACCTTTGTACTAATAAAATCAGTTACAGTCCCACACTGTAAAGAGGAGGTCTTCCCACCTCTTCACCACCATGAGGATTTATCTCTGTGTTTAGTTATTGTTCCACCTTCTTCTCAAGTGCCTTGGGCCAGCTGCGTTGTGAAAAGGTGCTACATAAAAATAAATAGAATTTATTTAAATGGAACACTGTATTTGTTCAGTGCTTTTTATGCTAAACTCATGGAGACATTATTCAGCACAGAAGATGCCTCCAGCAGCCATCCAGAAGCAGCTTTGTAACATCTCCCTGAGCGTCACACTCCTGAAGTGATGCTGCAGTAGACCAACTCCTATGATGAAAAACAGTGGCTATGAATGTCTTTCATTAGTGCTGCATCATCTGTCTGATACATATCTTGACCCTAACCTCAGAATTTATCTTTTCTAGACATTCCCATCTTTATGAATGCCAGCGTGATTTTTGAGGACTCCAAAAATCTAATTTTGCCCAGTACTAGCTATGATTCCCAGATGTTCGCAGGCGATGGCGTAGGTGGCGTCTGGAGAAGTACAAAATCTTTGAGAATGTACAATCTGACATTCTGTGGGATACTCCGTACAAACTGATGCCACAGCTGCTGTTGCAGCTAACCAGACATTATCTACAGGATACACAGTATCTCTACAAACGTCTGCACTAATAATATTTAAAAGATGTCTCTGTTTCATCTGTGTTAACACTGGCCCAACTACAGCACTACTGTCAACTCCAGAACAAAACCAAGATGTTCTAGAAAACAGAGCCCATGTACAGTTGAAACCAGATATTTACATACACTTCAGAAAAAAACACAAAACCTTTTTTTCTTTACTGCCAAACACTAAATCAGAGTAAACCTTTTCTGTTTTAGATCAATAAATATTAACATATTTTTTGCATTTGTTAAATGTCAGAATCGAGCGAGGGAGAATTTT
>JABJVR010046464.1:0-29063 GCA_025773905.1 Chitala chitala
CTCCTCTGTTTAATGAAGGGTTCTCCATTTGTACATAGATGGCTTCCTTCACTCCTCTCTCAAACCATCTATCCTCTTTGTCCAAAATGTGGACATTCTCATCCTCCTCTTTTTTATGTGATTAACCGCAACCTCACAACCTACTGCTTTTTATGGGACTAGTTTTTTAAATACTTGTGTATTTCAGACTGTTATGAAAGCAGGGGGAGGGGAAAGCTCTTGGTAATGTTAGCAAGGCCTAGCTGCACATTCTGGTTACATTTTCCAGCTGTTTCGCTCTTTATCTTCACAAAGTGCACTTTGTTTCTGCTTTCATTAGTCCAGCACTCCCCCCTCCTTTTTTCCAGACCTATCATGATCCCATTAGCAAGTGCGGGCTTGCAGTTATTTCAGCTCAATGAAATTGACAAAACTGTATTAATCCTGAATGCTGAATTTGAATGCCGACCGTAGCTGGTGAGGCCCAGGCCTTTGGGGGTTTATTCAGATCCTGTGCAGCGCGTCAACTGGTTCCAACACGAAGCCCACGAGAACCTTGTTAAAGTCCTCCAACCTGCTGGGGGGGGGGGGGGTGTAAGCAATGAAAAACAGCTTGGATGCTTTAAAAAGTGACTGAAAATATTTGAAAATGCAGCTGTTATTTAAATCCATGGATAAGCACCTCCAGATTTAGACTATTAAATTAGTGGTAGTGATTGGAACAACGTGGCAGGGAATGCCACGGTTAGTGGGATCGGTATGTGCAACTGAAGACTTTCCACTTTAACCCAGTAAGAACCAGTGAGACAGTTAATGGGAAGGGGGCTCAGCAAAACAGGAACGGGCAGCATAGAACACACCTCATTAGTACAGGATACACCGACCCAACTCGTGAACAAACGTAAACGTGCAAAGACTTTCAGTAAAGTAAATAATTTCAGATGATTTTCCTGTGCTGTTTATGATATGGAAACATTTTACACAATGTGAAAGAAGTATAAAAAAAAGGGTAATTTTTGTGCTCAAGTAAGGATAAGTAGGAATAATGTAAAAATTATATGTATATAACTGAAAAGTTAAGCACTTGAAAGACCTTCAGGACAAGAAACACAGTTTGCACGGTGGCGACGTGTGTGTCAGGGTGCTGCCAAACTGTCAGTTGTTCTGTGAAAAATGTGTTATTTTTATTGTCCGGACACAAATACAATTAGGGTAGAAATGCAGAACAGAACAATATGTTGATCTCTGTTTGATCGTTGTTTGTGCATAACAGCACTATTTGAAAAGGGTAAAAAAAAAGCATAATTTGCAACGTATTGCAAACACACAATTTGCTCACCATGATAAAGAATCGGTGTAGAGGCACCTGTTTAGCCCATGACATCCCCCCACCTCCCCGTTTTACACGGCGCTAACGATGACCGTTTTCAGTGATCTGCGTTTGTACAGAATGCACGTTCAGATCATGCCCCACAGTTCCATAGTTAGCGCAGTGTTTTTGGTTAGTAGGCTAAGCGCATAGCTTTTTATTTGGCTAGAGGCCATAATAAAAGGCACGTGTTAGAATGGCCAAGTTCTTCAAAACTTTTTCAACAAGCCTTAAAATAATAAAACATGAGTACACCAAAGGCTGAAGCAGAAATCCATAGAACAGGGAATTAACTGTGAAAAATACTGTGAGTTTGCAAAATAGTCTACTGCTTCTGATGAGTGTGGTGGAAAGTGTCAGTGAGATGAGCATTTATATTTGGTAGAAGGACAGAATGAGGACAGGCACAGTTTTAAGCTACGGGATCTCCAGTACAGTGTACCAGATGATGGGACAGGTCTTCAGTTGATCAAGGAGGTGGGGTGGGAATGAGCCGTTCACAAGATCATTCCGTTAATGAGGGTCCCTTGACGACGAAATTGATTGTACTGACGCGGTATTGATGTATTCAATTTGGTGAAGCAGGCTACTGTCAGCTAATTAGCTAGCTGTCAAAGCAGGAGAGGCTTGACAGAGAACGCAACAGGGTGAGGCCATGTTTTAATCAGAATTTACAGCGCACCACGCTCCGCGTGCCATTTTAAATTTGTACTCGAAGGAATACAAATTCAGTGGGGTTTGTTAACATCCTCTTTAAGCTTTAATCTATAGGTTGGCTACATGCAGAATTAAGGGTAAAAATATGTAAGCGGAACAATATTTGCTTTCCTTTCAGGAACCCCATAAGACTTGCCAGACCATATTTTTGTATAATTGCCAGTTTCCTGGAAAGACGGCTGCAGTTGTGTGTGCAAGGTTACGGATTCCTTTCTAGGTTCCATTTAGGGTACTTTATGTTGACGACAGCAAAATGTAGAGAGTTGCACCTCGTTAGGAGCTGCAGAGACGTCCTCGGGACATGTCCCCGCCACGCACGCTCGCAAAACATCGACCTGACGCGTCTTATCGGCAGCGTGCTGTGATAAGCATCTGACGTAATCCACTGCTGTCTAAAGCGCTTAACCGCGGCGGTAAACTGAATATTAAACGTGACATCAGATGTCGCTCTGCAGAGACAAAGGAAGAACGGGCCCATAGCTCCTTCAAACACACCAAAGTCACATAATGTTGCTCAAAAATAGATTTAGTTAGCAGCGGCTCTGCTCGGAAACTCGGGGTTGCTGTAGGAGATCCCCGACTCGTGAAGAGAACCCTCAGTGATTTCAGTCATGCTGAAGCAGTGCTCTGGTAGACAGGAAGGCTTTCATCCAGAATAACAAGCAGTGTTTTCTATGCCAGCAGTTTCCTAGCTAGTTCCCATACCACCCCCAAGAAAAAACCAAAAAAAAAAAAAAAACCCCCAAAGCTGTTAGATAACACTGAGTCTGAGAACGTCTGCTGCAGTGGAGTTCTCAGGCTGATTGTGCAGCCTTCAGTAAACATAGTTAAAAAACGACTTGCATCATCAGATTATGTCATTTCCAGCACGCCTGATACTGTAAATTGCATTTTAAACTTACGTGGGTAATGTCTCCTGTTGCCGTGGCTTTTTCACCCACACCCTGGTCCTGCTACTTGATGGATTGTGATTCGTGAAAGTTTAAAGCATTATCTGTAGAAGGTGTGCTTCACTGTCACTTGAAGGTTGGCAGTCTATCAGGTGCAGCGAGGAATGCAGAGATGATTAAAACGTTTGATGTGTCTGCTTTGGTGTGCGCCTGCTCGGAAATGTGCGAGAGCTCGGAGCTTGATGCTGAGAGCGCACCGCCGCGCCAAAACAGGCGTACAGGCGTAACGCCCGGTAAAGTTGCTTCAAGGGCCGTATAAAAGGAGAATGACAGCCATCTTTGTGAGAGTTTTTTGTCATGTGAAATACATTTCCCATGTCTTACACATATAAACGCCTGCCTCTTTTTTTTAGTGGTTGGATGCTTTTTTTTTTTGCTAACAGGAGATGTTTTTCTTGAGGCAGTGCTTTCAGTTTGAGAAATCAGATATTTTACTCCGCATTTAACTGTGAAAAGATGCAAGAAGTTCAGTCTAATAGAGGGATGACAAGTTTTTTTATGTTAGTGGGGTCAAACTGCAGTCGCTGTCTCACAGGCGACATCAGTTTCAGCAGTTTTTGCTACTTTTCTTGTGCATATAAGGAGTAACTTTTGGCCATTGCAGAGGATGGTCGTCTGTGATGAAGGACCCAAGAATTTACTATGATGAAGTTTTTTTTACTTGTGCCAGCTCATTCACAGGAGTTTTTCTCATGAAGTATGACAAGTGGAACTTCAGATATGCTGGTATCAGATCAAGGCATCAAAAGAAACAAAATATTCTGGGATCATGTATGCTGAATTTTCTTAAAGCAGAAAAAAAAATCATGGAATGTTCTGATTGGCTGGGAAGTTTGGTGTTCATCCCCCTGTTCACCTTTGTTTTTTGTCCACTGTTATTTTCCTCCCATCTAATGATAAATATTCCTACATGTGGTACAGGGACGTCCCTGAGGAGGTGCTGTCAGTCACACAGGCAGAACTTGGGCATATTTTACCATAACGTACATATGCAGCCTTTTAGAAACGTTTTTGTTAGCTAAGCTTAAAAACGACAGCAAAGAATTATTTTATTAATTAATCAATATGCTCCCAACACCTATTACAGCTCGAATAATTGCAGTTGATACTGTTTGTGCTCCACAGAACTTTAGAGTCTACGTCCACTTAGTGAATGGGTTCTTCAAAGTTCTGCTACATGATGCTGCGCAGAGAAAAAACTTTCACTTAGTACTTCACTATCTTTTTTTACGGTCAAAGGCTATTGAAAAAGGTTGTATCTTGAATTAAACATGCCACAGATTTCTTAATAATCTGAAGGAATGTTTTACCCAAAAGTATTGCATTTACATAGCATATCAGAGGCTTTAAAAATCAATCCGATATGATTTTCATGCACAGATATGTAGTGGCAAGCTTAGAAAGAGAGCAAGAATTCTCCCACAAAACAACATATGTTTAACATCGCCATACGAACACGAAAAGGGCTCTTTAATATATAACCCTGAAAGCTGTATGGTAAACACCTGACATAAAGTAAATAAGGACATGACCTATTTCCAGGATTGATTCCATTGGCTTTGATTTAAACTTTGGAGTGGACACATTACTTATTTGATTGACATAATCAGGATGTATGGTGACTGGAAGAGATGTATGGATGTATGGTGATTGGAGGAGACTAAAATGCAGGAACTGTAACACTGCACGGTGAGCACAGACATTCGAAGAACTTCAGAGTCTGTCCAGCCTGGGCTGGAATCCTTCCTCCTGATTAAGCAGATGTTCTCATTTTTATTGGCGTGCTCAGGTTCCTCCTGGTATCCTGTAACATGGAGGTTGTATTCATGCATACTTTTCTATTGCCAAATATGGAGTGTTACATACTAAAAACATCGCATTTTATTTTCATTTATCTACTGTGTATTAGCTTCCTAAATCCTTGCATAGGCATGTCAGGGGAATTATGCTGAAACATCTCATACCAAAAACGAGTTCGATCGTATACTGAAAACTACTGTGGAAAGTCAGGCATGAAAACAGAAAACCGTGACAGAGAAGTGGAAGAAGACAGAGCAGGAATGTAACCATTTTGGTTGTTGTTTTCAAACAAAATTATTGATTTGCCTCCATTCTGAGCTAACCCCGGTTTTATTGGTGCAGAATGCACAACAAGGGGTGAGGGAAATAAGTTGACAAACCGAATCCGTCATTTTTATAAAAGTGACATTTCCCGCGCCGCTCGATATCCTTTGGATAGCCTCCCTCGGAGAGATCGCTGATATCTGCATGAGAGGCCTTTGTCAGAGGCCTCATTTAAATGCATTGAAGGCATTTCGTGTCTCTGTGCACAGCCCACTGGGGGCACCCAAGCCCCCTTGCCAACTTGACAGTTTCTTCCATGAGCTTATTCTTGGGTAAGACTGCGTGATAAACAGAAAATACAAAAATAAAAGGAAAATACAACAGTGGAAATATGGTTTTTTTATAATCTCTGACCTGATAATATGTGAAATGCCAAACATTTAAATTAATGAAACTAAAAATGAAAGGAAACCCCATCTTACACAGTAAGTGAAATCTCGCACTGCCGCATTTTGGTCTTGGTGGCTTCCTGTGTACAGTATTACCTAGTTGTAGGTCTACGTCTGAAAAGAGAAAAAAAATGTGCTTATGAAGAAGTGCATTTTATTTTAATTTTCTCTATGCTTTGAGCTGCTGTTTAAATCATCAACATGACCCAAACCCAGAGAGGACAGCGGTACCGTGTGTCAGTGCTCTTTCTCTCTCAGTTTGAATGGACCAGCACGGTCTTCCCAAGTTCTCCATAAGCTTCAGAACAGATTAACACATGGAGGATGAGACAACCCTGCTCAGTTTTTCTCAAGCTTCATGTAAAAGCCACAGATTTTAAAGATAGACACACACGTCAGGCCCTTCAAAAATGAGGTGCTGCATTTCTAAATGCACAACTTCAGTTATTCTACCTGAGGAGCCATTTGATTCTTTTGTGTTCACTTGGCTTTGTGGACGAAATTGAAATCTGTTGTCCAGCTGTGGCTTGACATTGCATTGGGTAACTCTATTCTGTGCGATCAACACCATCTGTGACAGGCAAATTACTTCCTAAAGCTGGTAAGATACTTCTCCAGACACAGCTACAAGAGCAATAAAAAGAAACTACCTGCTTTTCAGCGCCATATTACTTCTCATTAATGGAAGTAGAGTGATTTTTTTTAACACAAAGAGACACAACCATACAAGAACTAGGCAGAAGGGGATATTCATGTATATTTCAAAGGCAGAAGAAATTGGATTTTTATGTATAGCGTGCCTCCGTACACAAGTCTCCAAAGCAGAGCTCAGGCCGAAGCTTACAGCAAATTTCAGACCATCATCATTTCTCATAAATGCGAAGGCAGGCGAGCTCGTGGCCTCTGACAGCATGACTGATGAGTTTGCAGTGCTGAATGTCAGGAGCAACGGGCCTGGCCGCCTTATCTGCCCACTCCTCGTTGTGCACGAGCCTCCGGGTTTATGGGAAAATACAGCTGTTTGCGGGCTTTGCGCGGCGATAACGAAGGAGGGAGCGATACGCTACTCTGGCTGTTTTGGGGCGGAGCCGTAGTCATCTGCGCGCTTTTGTGTTCTGGGAAATTAATCCCGTGTCCAGCCCGAGTGTTCGCGCCTGGCCCGTGTTACGGTTTCCTTCGTTATGACTGGCACACAGTGACGAATGTTTCACAGAAGAGAGAAGGACCATCATGTAGAATACTGCAGGAGGGTTCTACTTAATTTAGACTCATCGCTGACATTTCCACACCCTTGACCGGTACTGTGTATGTAATGGTAGTGTGGTTTTGCTGGTGGCTTTGATGTTCCATTTCTCTGTTGTCTTCTGTAATGTCGGGTCGTATGATGTACGCTGCGGTCATCGTTTGTTTACAATTCAGATTTTGTTTCTTTTAAAGATTTAACATGATGATATATGTAATTTATTGAAAATCACGTATCTGCGGCATTTAAAACTGTTTACTTTTGGGATCCGTGTCTTTGCTGACATGGTTTATGTTGGCCATGTGTTTGTTCTTTATAAAACAGCCACGTTTAAAGTGTTAGTTGGGAGAATACACACGAAAGAAGCCAATAGTCAGATTAAAGTGACCGTGAGAATCGCGAGAGATTTTTACGTAAGATTCTTTCACAAGAATCCCCTGCCAACCCTCGTTAATGATTAATAATTCATTAATAGACTGCAGTAATAAACTGGTGATCGGAGGCTGACTCTGAGCTCACCCAGCTTGTCTGAGACTGCTCTCTTCCAGCCTTTCCTATGACCTCATCATTTTCCATTTACGTTTCCACCACCCAATTTCCCCCATGACCCCTGCTGATCTACAACGGAAAGCAAATCCTAAGCCTTCATTGTGAAACGAATGGGTTATTTAATAATTCCAGTCAGGATTTCAGGTTGCGGCTTCACCTGCTAATACATTCTGCAAACTCCAGCTAATTAGCACTCCATTGAAGCCCTTTATTGTATTGCTGCATATTTACGCTTCATACAGCATGCAAATATCTGCTTTTTCCCAGAGTACTGAGCCTTCAATGATAACATGTTCAGAGTTGCTGTTACCTTATTGATTTAACCAGTTATCAGTCTTTTGGATCTGAATGAGTAATGCATGAAGAAAACTAGGAATTGGCTTGACAGGATTTTTTTTTTCTCAGATTTGTCCCAGGGATTTTCTTGTCTTGAATTTAAAGAAAGTGACATCCATATTAACAGTGAGCCAATAGACTGGGTTGGAGGAGTCTGCAAACACAAATCACTGTGAATCACGACCACTAGTCTAACCTTAAAACAACACCATGTTATCTGTTTGTATTAAAAATTGTAACAACGATTCACATTTTTTTAAACCTATAATTAAATAAAATTAGCTGTTTTAGGGAAAATCTTTATTGAAATTATACGTAATATTCTGATATATCTGTTAAAGTGTATAAGAACGCACGACTAACAGTTAATATATTGCAGAGTATTATGCATATTTGGTTTCATTTTTGGAATTGTAGATCAAAGAGAATATCTCTAGGAGAGCTTTAAAGGAGGAAAAAAATGTAGAGATTTACTTATCACCTTGTACCCTTTGTGTGAGGAAGTCCCAGCAGATGTTAAGGTAATGAGGACTGCACTAGGCTTTAGCAATAGCTATTAGCCCTCCATCTGCATATTCATGAGAGCGTAAGGGAGCATTTGCTGCTATATTTCAGACATTTCTGTGCAAGAACCTGACAGGCGTCCTTTGAGATTAGTCTCTAATACCCGTGTTAGATGGGGGTGTATAGAGGGAAGTTAGACGCCTTCCCCCCAGTTCGGCTCTGGCTCTTTGCAGTCTGAAGTCTAATGTTCTGAAAGTGAAGCTTATCTATCGGAAGTGACTTGAAGCAGGTGCGCTTTTTCATCTGTTCTTTCTTTTTTTTTTGTTCTTGAAAAGACTCAGAGTCGCGGTAAATGTCAAAAGTGATGAGCTGCTGATGCAAACTGTCTGTGCTGTTGCTAAGCAGCAGATTTTACCTGACCTCATAAACTCTGAAAAACACTGATGCTTTTTTAAAAATGTTTTTGAGCTCTGTATTTTCAGAAGGAAATGAAAACCACATATAGGCTTTGAACATTTTCGCTGCCAATCACCAGATCATTTGCATTGCAGAAGAACTGGCAGAGGAACCCAATGATGACATGAAATACTTACTTCTCTTTGAGTTTAATAATGTATTTTATAAACATAAAAATCCAAGAGCACTACCAGCTGTAATATTTGTTACATATTTTTAGCAAACATTCTGATTGCCAGGTTACGGTTTAATAATATCATTAAACAAACAATGGCTGCTCTTTTATCCATACGAGTTGCTCAAAGCATTTAAAACTTCAAGTATTGAGTTTTTAAGAACAATGTAAAGTATTTAGGTCATCTTTATAATTTGCTTTAACAGATGCTATAGGTGGAATGAAAATCTTACAGGCTCATTTATAAGGTATTTGAATATTGGCTTTGTCACAAAAGTGTTTGGTATGATTCAGTTTTCATGCAAAAGGAAATCTTTAAAAAAAATTGAATGGCAGAAGAAGTATCATAATACACATAACACTATAGATATAATGCAAGACGACTTTTAATATTATTTAGTTTGCTTGTAAAAATGGTTACATTTATATGCGTAACACACCTTTGTATTTGTGTATGAAGCCATAGACGCTTTTTTTTACGCAAATGTTTGACTTTTGAGAGCCACTTTACACAGGCGTGCCTTTACACTGTTACTCCAGTAGCTCGAGTTCAGATTTATGTGCATAGCGAGAAAAACAACGCTTTAAAAATGACGTCTTTAGGCAGCTGTCTTTGTCGAGACAGAATCACAAAGAATCGCATTTTCGTAGGTTTTTTTTTCCTGCTCCGGTAAGGGAGATCTCAAAGTCCATATTTTAAGACCCATGTTTAATTCTTTCGCTACTTTTATGGGACTGGCTTTTGAAAACCACGTAGCACCATGAGCATATATTCAATAACTGTCATCCCAACTGTGTCCCAGTATAGCAGTTATTCATTATTTTAAGGCTGAAGCCAAAAATCTGTCTTTGTACATGTCCAAACACAACTGGGTTTCTATGACACATTTAACATAAATACCCACTCAGCCATCAAAGGGCTCTGTCACATTTCCAGTATGTACTTTCAGTGAAAAGCGTACTTCAAAATATCTATTAAAATTAAAGTCAAAGCATATTTTTATGAACGCTACAAAAGCATGTGTTATTAATATGGGTTTCCAAAGTCAATTCCATTTGCAGTAAATGTTTTTATATATAGACAAGATGGTTTAAAATATTTTTCTTGCTCTTTTGCTATAAATATGATACATAAATCAGTATTAAGATATGGCTTCAGCAAAATCACTCACAATGATAGGGTCTTATTTTACTTTCTAATTTTCTACATTTTTCTCCTTTAAATACTTTGTAATTTAGTATTTTATAATATTATACTTGGTTTTGTGATTTAAAATGTTCAGTAATTTTCCAGGAATTTTGTTGTTTATTAGTTAATTCATTTTGAAAACCGCTCGTTCAGACTGGAGTTATGGTAAGACGAAAACCTATCCTGAGACACAGAAAGGACCGTGCAACCTGGATTGGATTCCACTCCATTACTGGGCGTGCGCGCACACACACACACACACACACACACACACACACACACACACACCCCTCCACAGGGACAGTTTACAAGCATAACTCCAAGTGTAAATGCCAGGTTGGGATGGACCTATGGAAACCTGAACACCAGCTATTGCAGACATTAAAGAGAAATGCGGACCCTACAGGTACAAGAGTAAAGCAGGAATCAAACATAGTGCAAGTCATTACAACCACCATCACTGTTAAAGGTTCAACAGAATTCCCCATTCTGGTATGGGCTGTAAACAGCAGTCCAGTTCCATTTCAGATAAACTCTCCCTCCTCCTCCCTCTCTCCTATTCTTTCTCTCTCCATCTCTTCATCTCCTTCTCTCTCTCCCACTCTCTCCCTTCCTCCCTGTCACTCCATCTCTTTCTCCGTCTCTCTCTCCCCATCAGCCTTTTTAGAAGCACCAGAAGGAACCCCCATGGGCCAGATAAATCTGCTGATGAGGCAGTGCGTGAACACAGAACATATAAATATGTGGACTCGGCTTTGAACGCTGTAGTTGTCTCTGATTTGTATCCACACCTGGGATTGTGTGGCCCTGCCAAGAATTGATTTTAACACAGCTTAAAGGGAAGAGAAACATGCCCATTGGCAGTGCCATATGCCTCATTCTTATTGCAATGCATTGCACATGTTCCTGAACTCCCAGTCTGCAATAGACTACTATATATTATGACTGTTCTGGGAATAACTTGTATTTGGCTCTTAAGCTACACAATCAATATAAATTCAGCATGGTAATAATCATATACTCCTAGTGGAACTCTCTCGTGCTTTTCGCCTCATACTGCAAGCAGCAACGCTATATAAACTGCAGTGTTTATATAAAATGCTTGTATGGAGTCTACTCCTCTTTTGCAGGCAGACCTCTGTGAAAATTACAATTGGAAAAATAAAGTGCAAAAGGAAGGCCTTTGCAAATGAAAGCCACATGTCACTTCAGCGGCACAAGGCAGCGGGACATTAAAGTCGGTTAAGCCCGTAAACGGGACAAGCAGTGTGATATTATAACGCTTGTCTGATGAGAAGTGTATCGCGGAGTCTGGGCTGTCACCGGAATCTATGGGCTGCGGAGGGAAAAACGACAGTCACAGAGGCACGGGAGGAGAACCTGGCGTGTGCTGGAGCGTCGGCGGTAATTCAGCGACGCTAATGGGTTTGTTTTGGCAGCTCTCTGAGGTTTAGGCGGCACGACCCGCCACGAACCTGCGGCGTGCAGAAGCAAACAAATGTTTTATATGTTATAAAAGAAGATATTTTTTTTTTGTACTGACACTTCAGGGCACTCTGAAGGGAAAAGATTTAAATGAGTAGTGGTTAGGGGGATTCGTTAAGCCGTAACAGTTAATTCAAAAAAGGATAAACGCAGGAATTTTACTCTGATTTTTTGTGTTGAATCTGTGATTCTAAAACTCATTTTCACTTAGTATTTTTTTATTACTGTGCTGTCGCTGTTTTTTCTGTGACACTGTCAAGAACTTTAAAGTTTGCAGACAGCGTAATAACGTAGACATTTATCCCAAATATCCTTCTGTTTCTGACAGTAATATGGATGAAACATATGCCAGATGTTGAAGTTGTGCTTTGCCATGGTGAGCCCTGATCTGCTTTCTTATCCCAGTCAGGTGTGTTCTGACTTCATGTTGAGTAGAATATTATAGCACTACTGTCCGTGGGTTACTAATGTGCTTACTGATAACAAATACACATGGAGTCAAGGCTGCTGCACAAGTTCCCGTCTTTTACTAGCACTTCTACATACATACAACAGGTACACCTAATCAATCATTGAACCTAGCGGTAGTGACATTGACAGTCCACATAGTCGAGCACCGAGTGCTCGGTCTAATATACCACAAGGTGGAATGAGCCCACAGAAACTGGTTCAGCTCATGTCCAGTGCTGATAACACCTCGTCTGGCTGCACGCCTCCTCAAGCTATGGGAGCATTTAAATAAACCCTCTATATGTTAATGGCTTCGGCTGAGCTACTGCTGTCAGTGACTCAGGGAAGTTCAGTCTGAACGCAAGCAACTACCATAAGGTGCAGAGTAATAATGGAAAAAAATGTACAAATTGGATAATATTCATTCATATGTATGCATGGGCCAGTGTTCGTTGCTCTGTGTGAATCCTAGGTAATGATGTGTGGCTCTGTCCTTCATGGTGACCACAGGAGGGCGGTAGCTGCAAAGCACAGGAACTGTTGTCTTGGAAAAAAAATATAATAGGGGCCAAAATACGTTCATTCGTTTCAGGTCTTTATGATCACCTGGACTTTTTGTGCTGTCTTGAGAATCTTGTGCATCTAATGTAGATGGCAAGAAGGAGCATTATAGGAGGTAGACGGCAGTGCGGATCTTGATGTAAAAGGCTTTTATGGGTAATAAGGGTCTTGATCAAAGGTTCACGTTACTCAAACACTGCAAGGTTGCATTGAATAGGGACACAAGTGCTCTCTCATCTGGCTCATGAAATTGCCAGATCAGGTAATCAGATTTTTACAGAAATAGGCATGAATTGCGGTGGTTGTGGGTAATTGAAAACAACACTTGAACGTACATATCTGGTACATCTGGACAGTCAATTTCCTTCTTTCTTCCCTCTCTGAAAAATGGAAAAAGTGATGCAAATTATGTGGCAACAGCATGCAGTAGCAAATGTCCTAAAATTTGAGACTGTGCCATTGAGTTGGCACCTGCATCCTTGTGGTGGCACGGCTGTGGTCAGAATGGAGAAGCAGAATCCAGGTAATGGAGAGAAATATGGACACATGCAGGAGTTAATGGTATGTTAGATTCTGGTTCCATGTTGCAAAACACATGTAGGACCTTCGGATCCTAATTAGTTCCATTTGGCTGTGGACATGCACCAGGTAGGCAAGTTCATAGGAGGGAAAGCTGTTCTCAGATACCGTCTTTTCATGTAAAGTACCAAATTAATGAAATGTGATACGAGGTACATACAATAGTCCTACAGGACGACGTCAAAAGTTAACGAGACGGTGCTTTCTGTGCAGATGAGACTGTTTCTTAAACCACTGCGTGTCTGCATTGACAAGTTTTACACAGACAGTGTGCAGTTTAAGACTCTCCAGTTCTCCAGTAATACGCCTTTGTCACCATCAAGCTTGACGCACCCAATAACTAAATGATGGAAAAAAAATGTCTAGTGTGTACTTTCACGTTGGTCATTCTACATGAAGAGCTGTTGGAAATAACTTCTAACGTCACTAAAGTCACACAGTAACTAATCTGGGTTACAAACTGAACATAAGGCATCTGTAGCTCACCCTAACATAATTTTTTACTAGTTTTAAAGGGACACACAGGATGAGCGCAATAAAGGATGTTTAAGAAAAAAGTCACGTGTGTCTAGCCCGAAGCACGACACGTACCTTTGGTATCATTTGAGCTGCTGGCATGATTGTCTTTTGAGATGGTCTACTATGTAACAGATGTGTAATCTTACCAATCAATTCTGTCTGCTAAAGCATCACTTTCTCAGCCCTATGATAGCAGTGATGAGGGTGTGTAGCATTGGAATAAATTTTAGTATACCTGCACTCTTTTGTGATATACCGTTATTTACTTTTTCCTTTCAGTATGAATTTTCCACTTGTTTCGGGGGGTAATCAGGACATCCGGCTTAATCCGAGGATGAGAGCACAGTTGAAAACATCTCAGTGGAAAAAGGTGCCTGGTTTCAGACCTCAGAGAGAACATGTACGAGTAGATGCAGATTGCATGTGGAGATCACAGTTGGAGCTGAAATGACAGTGTTTTGGGCCTGCTGTTAGAAGCTGGGGAAATGTATTTTAAAACAAATGGATTCAGCTGTGAGCAATGATTGCTCTAATGATAGATTCCAAACCAGACATTTTGCTAGTCTGAGATTCAGGTTTTTGTCTTTCAAAAATGAGACCAAAACTACTATATATAATTTTTATGTAATTACATATTATATATAAATACTGTGTATATATTGTTTGCTGATGGAAGTTTTTAAAAGTTTCTTTTTCAAAGTGTTGTTTTGACAACTGAGTCATGGGGACCCTGGACCGTCGGGCCCGGTAACTCCTGTATGAGACGCTGGGCCTTCACAGGCCCCTGACGCAGTGTGAGGAGCCCAGAGTCGTTAGCTCACCTGAGTCTGATGTCTTTATGCTGTGAGAGAGCTTCAGCACCTGGTGTAAATATACAAATTACAGGGAGACTGTGCACAATTTGGGGGGGGGGGGTATGAGTTTACAGTGCTACTCTGAGCTGACCCTGACCCATGTGGCAGTGGTGTCTTTCAGCAGGATAATGTGCCCTGCCACACTGCAGAAATGGCTTAAAGGAACACAATCAGTTTGAGGTGTTGACTTGGCCTCCAAGTTCTCCAGATCTCAATCCAATCGAGTATCTATGGGATGTGCTGGAAAAACAAATCCAATCCATGGAGGGCCCACCTCGTGATTTACAGGACTTAAAGGTACTGACAGCTTAGTGCCAGATACCACAGCATATCTTCAGAAGTCTAGTGGAGTCCGTGCCCTGATGGGGGACCTGGTCAATGTTAGCCAGATGGTCATAATGTTATGGCTGGTGTGTGTGTGTGTGTGTGTGTGTGTGTGTGTGTGTGTGTGTGTGTGTGTTTGTGTGTGTGTGTGTGTGTGTGTACATTATTATTTTTTTGTTATACTGTAGCTACCGAGTCTTCAGCTGTGTGTGCCTTATAGTTTTTTTATGTGATATTGCTGAGTGATGTTTCTTTAGCAAATCTAAATGGTACCAGTTTGACTGGACTTTCCTTTGACAGTAGCACCTCATCTGTGCTTCGAAAGCTTCAGAACGCTCTGAACCAAACGTCCTGTGGAAGCTGAGGAGCATCCCGTCATTTGCAGAGACCTCACTGTGATACTCTCTCTGCTGACTTTTTCCCTCTCAGGTCAGCTGGGGTTTAATTGACCTCCTGAAATATTCATGGTGACATCAGACAGACAAATGAAGTTGCGAGCACGCTGTAAAATTTACGACGGGTCAGGTGTCAGCGCCTGCTTGGGAACAATTTACCATTTGATTTTTAAAATGTAACGTCAATTAATATGTTAAGCACATTAACAATAACCCAGTGCCACTGGCCATTTATCAATTATGAAATTGATTACTTAAATGAGATGTGTAGTCCCAATGTTAAGCTCCAAGACATGCAGCAATAAATGATTAATATGCTTTTATTTGAGATACAATTATCTTTATGAATGGTTTCAATACAAATGAGGTCCTGTAAACTCCTTCATTAATCTATTAGTCATCAGAATCCATTTCATGACTTTGTATTATAATTTTCCTCTGAGTAAAAAGATGGTCTGCTTTCCTTCCCAGCATTCTTTGCACCGGGCTGTTTGGTTGTCATCTTTGAAGGATATGGTGTTTGTAGATAATCACTCCTGAGTCCTACAGAGTCTGGCCATCTGCATTTCCATGCTCACTTGGCTCCGAAGGCCGCGGCGTTAACGTGATTAATAGGTTGATTTCTTAATGAAGATGGTACCCATGCACATGTATGTTTTTAATGTGTTGGAGACAAGGTCACAGAACATTAACGGTGCATTATCTATGTAGAGTGCCGACCAGGCAGGGAGCGTCACAAAACAACAGCTTGCAAACACTATCAGTTGGCATGTGTCCCTGTAAAGATGGCGCCGTCAGCGATGGCCATTTTTTGCGGTTCCACAAAGGCCGTGCAGTGCACCTGCGCTATTCTTTGTGTTTACATCCGAACAGAAGAAATAATGGTGCACCAGGACACAGCTTTACCAGCTCCGTATCACATATGGTTTGTGTTTTGCTGAATATCATTTCCATCCATGAGATTTAAAGGAAATTCCCACACTAACTTAGTGACTGTGAACATCAAAGATATGCTAATATATTACTTCTAATGCCTCCTATCGCCATGCACTTATCCTGTTTATCTTGACCCCCCCCATCCCCACCCCCACTTGCCGTCTGTATGTTTTTGCAACAACTGACTACGTTATTGGAAAATAACCATCAGGCCAAACCTCAGTTACATTATGAACCAGCACCCACATGTATTCTGTAAGGCCGTACAGCTGCTTTTAATTTTGCCCCCCCCCCACTTTTTTTAGCAAGGGCTGTGGCCCAAAGCAGGCGTACCATCTTTTAATTCTGAGACTGTGGGGGGGGGACAGGCTCTGCACAAGGGTCTACAGTGGGACGGCGGCTCTCCTTGTTTTTGATCATGCCACTTTTCCCAGACATGCATGAACACACACACACACACACACAGTGATTAGCTGCACCCAGTAACACTCTGACTTCATTCACTTTCACATTAGGTAGAAGGAGCATGAAGGATACACAGAGCAGTGAGATGAGACAGGCCCCATGCTGAGCACACCACATGTGTGTATGAATATACATGTGCATCTGCTCCACACACAACGGCAAGCAAAAAAAAGAGAAGCCCAGGTCACTTATTGGAAGAGGCAAATTGACTTACCTCTGGGCAAGGTGCATGGTAATAGTATATTAAGATATACAAGTGTGTGGATTGTATAAATTTTACCTGATGTCTGAGGTCATTAGCTTCATTTTCTGTCATTTTAATTGGCTGAGAAACAGACATGTAAAAAAAAAAAAATGTAGCCAGGATTACTAGCAATACACAAACAGAATCATATCACTGATACGGGATCTTGTTCAAATTTGAATTAACGCAAACTAATGAATGCGTACAAGTCTATAAGGAATGGCTTGTGATAGTTTAAAATAAATTACGTGAGATAATGAGAACGTTACTAATTGGTAACCCACGCTTGTGAGATAAATGAAATAATCATAATTCTCCTTCCACTTTAAACTGCACTTTAAGTTTTATGGATATTTTTAACCCTTTTCTGTTTTACTTTCCTTCCAAAGCTCCCAGAAGCGTTCAGTCGAAGGAATGTAGTGGATACATCGCTAACTGGATTAACTTTTTGGTTAAATTCAATACGGCTTTTTGTTGTTTAAGATGTGGGGCTAACTGGCAAATGCGATATATATATTTTCCTGGATATGTGGATGAAGGTAATTTCAGGAATTCCATTCACAAAGTGATAATTCTACATCAAAATTTCAATTTAGCAAAAGCCTATTTCTAAGAAAATGCAGTGATTAAAATTATGGTATTTTATTTGACATGCAACAAATCACCCCGTGCCACTTTTTAAAAGTATTCTAATGTGATAAACATACGTGTAAAACAACCCCAGTAGCATGTAATATTTCTCATTAGCAGTGGTGTTTACCTTCCAAACTAAAACACAATCCCATGTCTCAGTGCTAAAACACAGTCCCATGTCTCATACTACAGTACCTATTTACTACTTGACAGTATGTGAGTACAAATTTTTGCAAATAAAAAAAAAAAATGGTAAAAATTACATCAAAATGAGTGCTATTATATTTGATGGCTAAACACACAAAATTAAGGTGAAATTGAAATTAGAAAAGAAGTGGATGGTAAGTTTTTGACTTGGCTTCATTCATTCATTTTTCAAATGTATTGTGGTCAGGGTCATGGTGTACAAGGATTCTGTCTGAGGGATTGTGGGACCTGCCGTAGATAAAGTGCCATCTCATTGTAGAGCTCTGGTAAGAAATGACCTGTAATTTTCTGAGGCTACACACTCTTCTACCACCATGTTCTTGAGTCCTTGAGGAACATTGTATTTGTGGTTTTAAAAAGCCATTCTGTTATTACCAGATTGCTTCATTGGTCCCACATCTTGGATTTACAAAGGTGTAGTCAGACAAAGTTGTTTTTTTTATTGTCATTGTTTAAAAAATGTCAAAAGCAGGCTCATTATTATTAACCTATAAATACATGGGAATTGGTTAATTAAACACATGCTGAAATGTGGTTTCCGATTACAATGGGAAGATATGGACATTTCAGCTTCATATGTATGCTGTTTAGCTTATGGAAGTCCCCTGTATCCAGTCAGATAGTTACAGCTAAATGTTAGTGCTGTGGGAGGGGAAGGGCACGTTTTGTAAATTGTACAAACTGTTCTGCGTCTTTAGGAAAGTTATATGTCTCTAATTCAGGTCAGTGTACCAAGACATGTTCAGTTAGAACAAATGGTTGGAAAACATATTTTTAATGTTTTTAATTTTTAAGGTATAATTTTGCATTTTCTCTATACAGAAATATGTATCTTCAAGTTTTCCTTTGTACAGTGAGCCTTTGAAGTGGATGTACGTACATTTTTTAAAAACATGACAGAGAAGTAATGTTGTGACAGAGGGTTGGTATGTTCAGCGCTCACTGATCGTCACATGCATTCTTCCGAGGAATAGACCCATGAAGTCTTATTGCGTTGTTTTCTTTTTTTTTCCCTAAGTGCAGCTCATAAAGGCATCCAACGCGAGTGCATGTGGCGACATTTATCTCACCGACCTCTCTGGACATGATGTTACCAGGGTAAAAAAATCCCCCGTTAAAATTTGCATGACCTGCCCTGCAGGGTTCCAGTCCCATTGCCGTACTTTCTCGAACCTAATGGCTGTAACCGCATTCTCCGTGCCGTCACGAGCCGCTTTGTTTCCCTCGCGGAGCTTTTCCTCTTTAATGTTCGGCTCTCACGCCGCACACATTTTAAGGGCAATCAATTGTTGAAATACCATTTTCTCACTTTCCCTCTCCTCTTTCCTCGTTCTTCAAGAATATTATATTAAACACTTAATTATTCATTGGTTATGTCTGTCAAGGTAAAATATTTCCCTCTGCCATGTCTGAATGCATCAAGTCTCTTTCCCTGCCGGAGGTTAATGGCTAAGTCTGCACTTTCATTAGCTTTACTAAATATGGCATCGCTCATAAGTCAGAGTTCCTTAAGCGAAGAAAGTAAAAGTGCTTTAGTGAGGCTTAGTGGTCAACCACTTCGGTTCTGCTGGACAGACGAGCGCCGTGTGTCATTTGTTATAATTCACTTCCTGCTTAACACTGACTAGCTTCAACAGCAGAGGGCTTTGTGAAGGTTTTGCATGTCAAACACTTCATACAACTGACAGAATATGGTTGTGTCTACCACAACGGGAACGATAAGACCATTAAAGGCACCTAGAAGGCGATCTAACCTCTTCATTGCTATACTACCTAATGCCCTGGATGCTTCAAATTTTGACCCATATGGACATATTACTGTTCCCTTCCAGTGGTCCATATACTGAAAACATAGGTTTGTGCATGTTTTTATGAGCAGACGTGCACTTGTATAATTTAACATTGCAGTCAGAACAGACACGTTTAAGCAATTGTGATGAGTGTAGAATGGGACGTTGGTAATAAACAAGGGCCATATATTCAGTTGTGGAGAATGAAAACAGCATTAAAGGGATATATGAGTTGAAGTGTTGGTGACAAATATGTTGAAGTTCTTATGATAGGCTGAATTAGGGGGGCTGTGGCAATAGTCTTTGCTGTGCAATAATTCCATAGAAAAATATGCAATGCTAACAAAAATGATGGTTTTGTGCACTTAGCAAATTGCATGTTGATTACAGCATCTGGATATTGCTGAGATGAAATTCACTCCATCACTGGTTAACAGGCTGTTACACGTAACGTGAAGCCTTTCTGGGATAAAAATCTTTGCATTTAGGTTCTCAACAATAAAGGAAACTGCTGACACTGACATAAATATTTCAGTTTTTTTTTTTTTTGTGACAATGTGCAATAGAAATAATTAATTTTGCTCCATGGAAGATCAATTTATTTTAAGGTTAACATTAGAAAAACAACACAGGAAAAAAATGGGGTTGTGTCACAGTGTGATGTTTTTGTTTTCAGAGCGAGTGTGCAGTGTCAGTTTGCACACTTACACACACACAACACACAACATGCGTGCTGTTGTGCAAATGTACACGACCCAACGTGTGTGCCAGAATCCCAGGCAAAGCTGGAAGAGGTTTGAGCCTTCATCTGAGGGCATTTCAAAGGTTTCCTCTGGTTTTCTTATCCCACCAGTAGCTGTCATTCCAGATAATGTTTTAATTCTCCATCAAATGTGTAGGATTTCACACACGCACACACACATATATTTTTTTGATCAGGAAACAAATATAGGGCTGTTTTAGACTTGAAGGCTGGATCTCTCCTGTTTTCCGTTTCCAAATCACAGCTCAAGTCTTGAGTTTCCATCCAAATGTACGGCCTCAGAGGAGATTCCGAGCACGCTGCGTCTCTGAAGAGTATCGGATTAACTGAACCAGGATCACAGTCTACTGTTCCACCATAATGGTTTAATTTGCTGCAACTCAGAAATTTTTAACTGAAGTTGTTCCTGTAACCCTGCGATCCAGCACTTGTGTTCCATTTCACTGCTTCACTATTTACTATTATGCTGTTACTGTTACTGTTATAATTGGATTTATTTTAGCATAACCTACAATAACTCGTCCATTCTGCTACAAACTAGAGAGGGCATTGTAACGAGCCCATTGATACACATAGAAACGAGCAGTGTGCCATTAGCTCATTTCCGCTAAACCTCATGCTCTCAAGAATTTATTTTAGCATGACATCATTTTTAGTCTAATTTAACAAATTAGCCTCCCCGTGCTGCTGATTTTACCATGTTAAATCACCTTGCTTCTTCAGCCTCGGAGCTGCCCTAATGGCTGACTCCTGTAATATAGTATTGATATTACTCAAGTCCCCCTGGTTTAGCCGTACATGTCGGCACGCATGGGTCATACAAATATATACTGTTACAACCCAGCAACAAAAGCTGGTCCATTTACATCTCCACAAACGAACCTTTGTGTTATCAGCTTTGCCTGTTATGAAGGTCATTAGAGACCACTGGAAAAACAGCAAGGCTATTTTAAATTTCGCATTACGAGCTGTCAGATAAACGATGTTTTAAATCCTTTCTTACTTGACTAATTCTACATTTAACATGTGACTCTGCTAGTGGACCGGCTTATTAAGGGTGAGTGATCAGGCTAGATGGACAAAATGTAATATTTTTGATACATAAATGATTTATGAGTTAAACATAAATGTGCACAGGCTATTTAACAAACAATTTTAGGACTTAGTATCGGTAGTTATTTTATGTGCATGTGTTTGTAAATAAAATTGCTATATAATGTACTCATTCAAAGTTATTGACAATAATGGCTTAAAAGTTAGTTTTTTTTTTTTAGGAATTAAATGGTCACAAAAGTTGAGATTCACACTTATCTATCGTTAAGATCAAGCAGAATTTAAATGATTAATTGCATCGAATGGAAATGACCTCTTTTCGTATGGTGTAGATGCCATGGGAAAAAGAGTAGATGTATATGCAGATTAGTAATGCAGGATTATGTTTTGCTCAAATGGATGGTTTCCCAGATGTCACTGCTGGCCTTCTTTAGTTGAATTCTGGCAAAACCGTTGTTGAGCATTATTTCTTCCTGTTTTCTGCCCCAATTCTGAATGAAATGGTCCTCCCACAAAGTGATGCAGTATAAAAATTCTTGTAAATTTCTTTCCTGGTTGTTACTGTTAGCCTTGGGGGGGAGGGGGGGTAGGTGTTGTGTTCAGGAGGTTGGTAGGCACTGTGCCAGGACAGGGCCCTCCTTTTGTGTGTCTCGCTCGAGCACAATGGCCTACCGTGACCGAAACCGCCGCGTGCTACGTGGCCGCGGCCCCCGGCTGCTGTCGAGCCCACCTCTCCAACCGCCTCTCCGGAGAGTTACACGTGATCCGCAGTCATTGCCGCACTCCAGGTGCGACTGATTAACTCCGCTCTCGAGAGGGATAAGGTTACCCCAGCGGAGAGCGAAATGGAGCTTGCAGCCAGCGAGAACACTGGTAGGATAATGAGCCAAAATTAGACGGGCTAAGTGAAGGCCACAATTTTCATGAAATCAGTTCGACACCTGACCCTTTCGTAATTGGTCAAGAGAAAAAAAAAAAAACAGCCAATACCAGGGCTCCTCAGCTGTGCCCTGAAGCAGACTTCATTATAGCTGTGGCAGAAAAGGGTATTTCCTTGAATAGTAATCCAGTTTAAAACTTTTTTCATTCCTTTTAGATACAAACATTGTCATCTGTATGAGGTTAAGTATGTATTTTCTTGAGGAATAAACATGTATGCATGAGACCTGAACATTTGGGATTTTTGGCTCTCAATTGTACCAAGCGGTACTAAAATAGTTAAACGTATAGATTGACAGATGACACTAGAGCTTTCTGTCTTCACAATATACGGTAAAAGGCTTACCTAAACAGGAGTGCTTTCATAGTGGTGCATCTTATTTAGATTTTGCTAATTTTTGCTTTTTCTTTAACAGAATATGATGGGAAAACACAGCTACACATTGACTAACTAAACAGATCAGTTGGTGTAAAAAATTGTATTTTCCAGTAATAACCATTTTAAATTTAATTTGACCAACTGTAGTGCATTTTTGTAACATCTATACCTTTGGTTTGTAAAACTGTCCACGGTTTAGAGTCTGAAAATCACGGTCAATTCCCTACTCAGCCCTGTACTGTTTGAATCTGTGGTAATTAAGGATCTTTGTCCTTTTAAAGTGATGGAAAATAAGTGTTAATTAAAAAATATAGGAATCTTTTAATTTCATGTATGCTAACTTTGCTTGTAGAGTTGCTGCTGTGGTTACAGATTATCATATTGGTTTGAAACATGGGAGGAGTTAGCATGTAAACCGCTGTATACACATCTGACTAATTAGCTCTGTCACCTTGGAAGATGGTGGCTTCCTAAAACCACAGCGTAACTCCAGGAACAGGAATAGCAGATGGAACATAGGAGTCATTCCCTCCACCTCGGGGACCAATCGTGCAACTGGAAAATAATGAAAGAAATCACCCCCCCCCCCCAAGGCAGAGTAAAATTAGCTAAATTGCTAAAAGAAACCGACCCATTTTCAGTGTTGTGTGTTATTCCCTGTCTCAGCTCTACACTACATATCCCAGAATCCCACTTTCAGATTGACAGGTTTATGCTCAGCTGCCTGTGCAATGAACAGCTCAGGATTTAAATGTAAATCTCTTCAGTTGTTTAAGTGTTTAGGAATTTGGTTTTTGACATCCATGGTGGATGAATTAGTGCTATATGGGATATGTGAGATATGTTCTCTTATGTTAGCCCTGGATTGGATTGAATAGTTTTTTTTTCCAGAAAATTAAATATAGTTTTTCTTTGTTTCATTTAAAATGCTGAATTCAGTAAGGTTTATTTAGTTTTACTCTGCTGCAGAGCTGTACACATCGCCGAATGCGGTGTTTGTCTGTCAAAGAACAAAGCTCAGGCAGTAATTTCATTTTCACTTCCGATAAAATCAATGAGTAAGACAAAGAGTACATTATCGGCTGAAATAAAACAGCTAATGCCAGCTCACTAAATATTAATGCTCCACTTTATTACCTCACATCTGTTCAAATAATTATTTAAATCAATATTTCCTGCATTTTATAGTCACCATAATTCCATTATCATGCTGTATAATAACAGATACATAAACAGTTCCCTTCCAGCATTACACATTAGGACAGTTAGAAAAGTGTTCTGGTTGGTTGGAATGTGTCCATAAAACACTATTCATTGGTCCAGTGCTTTCAAATAAGTAATCAATCTAGATTTAACCCCACGCACCCGAGGAACGTGAAATATATGGCTTTTAACAAGGTTCTGCCTCTGTTGCCAAGACTACCAGGATACCCGCCCAGGCAATGAGCAATCAAGGCAAGTTGGTGCAGCTGACAACATTCTGCTTAACCCTGCTGTGTTGGGCTGTGCTTCCCATTAGGGTTGGTGTTTTCTTGGGAAAGCCATAATCTGACAAGTTCCCCCCCCAACCGTTTTATAATTTTTACTCTTGCTTCTATTTTACTCCCCCTAGTCTGTGGGAGTCTGTGTTCTCTCAAAGGACAACCACAAGTTTTTAAAATGCATTTGAGAATTTTGGAAGTTTGACAGCAGGTATACGTTACAGACGAGGTACAAACGATGCTTTAATGCACTTGCTTTCTCTGGTGCATTAACACGGTGACTATGCACGTTACACACATGGGGTGTTGGGGACAATAAATCACTGCCCATAAGCAATACCTATATACAGTACAAGTATATTAGAGCTAAAACATATCACATTTTTATCAAATAAAATGATAAAAATCACCAAGGGTCTCAAACTTCTTAAGTTTTAATCAGTTCAAAAGGTCATTAGAGTGGAATGCTGTTACCTTTGTTTCCTTTTCATTAAAAGTTGAGGTATGTAAAGTTTTAAAAGAAAAGCCTCTGCAGAATGTGATATTTAAAGATTAACTACTCTATATATGCTGAGGCTCTCTGGCTGAACCACGTATAGGCCAAAGGTCCTCCCATTATGCCATGATCCCTTCCATATTATCCTTTTATTGAAGAATCCTCCCAATGCAGGACAGTATTGGCTATTGAGGACAGGAAGTCTTAATTAACTGTGATTCCATTGGAGAATAAACTGTCCAATAGCGGAGTGCTCTAAGTCACTGGGCAGGAGGTGTGCTGATAACCACAGTTCTCTAAGCAGTGATCAAACAATGAAATTTAATCAGGACTCATTGGCCTCTGCTCTGTGGCACCTTATTCAGATCTGTTTCGCTAATATAAAGTTAATTTCTATGAATAATAAAATGCTGGATGAATTTCCAATCTATTTCCTTTTTAATAATGCAAAGGGGTGGGGGGGGTGTGGTGAAATTGAATTATTGCTATTTTAGTTTTTTTTTTTTTTTACGTGCTGTACATTTTTAACATTGGGATATCTACATTACAAAGGCATTTCTTTTATTTTAAAACGTGATTATGTGGCACAGATTTCATTAAGTGTGCAGCTGAGATTTTCCTCTAGACGGCCGCCTCTGTGTAAATGTGCGATTTAGCATGCACGGGATGGAGCTGTGAAGCCAGGAGAGCAGAGGGTCACACACAAGCCTTGGAATGGTACACACTTGTGCACATGGCAGATGGAAGTGTGTATGCTCGTCGCCTACGGAAAATCTCTACTGAAAGGACTTAGCAGTCGTGAGAGGGAGTGCCTTTTATGTTGGGTACCAGCCAAAATCCCAAGTCTCTCAGTAGAAATAATTATTTGGCCGTGAACATTGGTGTTCTCAGTGAGACTATTCAAATTTATTGTCTGTGCTTGTCATGTCCACATTTCCAGAAGAGACATTTTGTTAGTGTTGCATTTGGTGTTTAGCAGGGGAGAATATATTGTACAAGGATGAACTGTTTTGTTGGCAAATTTGGTTTCATTTTAGTGCATGACATAGATGTAATGAAGCCAGTGGAGTCCTATTCTATAATCAGCAGAGATTGCAGTGAGGTTTGAGAAGTGTAATAACTGGATTTGCTCTTCCAGCGGCTTTTGACAGTCTGGCCTCATTTATTAAATTTCCTTAAGTTTATTTTATAGATCTTTTCTGTCTTGCTTATTTGTTTGCAATTATGATTAGTATTGTAATTGGTGCAAGTGCAAGAAGAATAATTAATTGCTGGTCTGAACTGCATCAGTGACTATTATCCATTATTGATGCTGGTCAGTCCTAATTATCCTTCATTATCTATTTGCACTGCTTAATTGCAATCAACAATTGGTGCGATGGCCGTTAATGAGCTGAAATTTGAAAGGCTCAGCAGGATCTCTGCTGGCCTTTCCCCTTGTCCATTGTGTTGTTCTAATAGAATCTGTAGGAGCTCTCTGATTGGCTAGACACTGTCCACAGTTGGGGTCACAACCATTGGCTCTCCAGAGGATGGTGCTGTGGCTGTTATTCCTGAGAAGGTGGTGTTACTTGGTGATTTCTGGGATATTAGTAATTGGCTAGTCAGGGATGGGATAGCCCAGAAATATAATATACATGTGTACCTCCGATTGACCCTGAAGGTTATATAGTGATTACCGCCCATGTCCAGTATCCCCTCAGTAATTATTAGTTTGCTGATGTTGGAGAGAAGAGCCCGGCTAATTAACACACATGACGGGACCTGTGCTCTGTCTGCATGTTGTGCAAAAGATCCTCTCTTCTGTAATGGCAGCATGTCTAGCAAGCTTCATGCAGACATGATGTACAGCAGCTCCGCTGCTGGCCACAAACAGGCCAGTCTGACTAAGCTGCCAGTGGTAACTGCACAAATTCTGAATGTCCCAACGAAAAGCAAACGCCTGCAAACCACATAGTAAACTCAGCCCTGAAATTTATTTTAAAAATTTGTTCGAGCCCAAGGCAGGTGGATGATTTTTATGTCCCACTGAAAATGAGATATTTCAAGCTGTTACACGTCAGTGTAACACTGTTATAAACTACTGATAATTAAAAGATGAGAATAATGGAAAACCATCATCTGCTATGTGGTATATCCCCCCCCCGTATAAAAGCAGGCAGGCCGTTTAGCTGGTACTGTAATGAAATCTAGAGAATTTCTTCAAGGCGAAAGATACAGACTTTATACGATGTATACAATAGTGTTTTGTGTTCAGTTTTAAATCGGTTTTTATGTATAATTACCGGGCAACGTGTCTGACTACTGTGATGTGGTCACCTTTTAGCATTTTGGCTGTTTTTGACCATGTTTTGTACAGAAGTGTCAGCTGCCATTAAATGAGTGGTTTTAATGTTTCAATATATGGCCAGTTATTCAACAAAGAGATATTATGTGTGTGTGTGTGTGTGTGTGTGTGTGTGTGTGTGTGTGTGTGGAAAGATGTGGCTGTACAATATTCATAAACCTTTATTTTTTTTTCTTTTTTTAAGCCAAAACAAAACGTTGGCATGTTTACAATAATTATCATTTCGACACGTCCTCTTCATCTGTTTCACCCAAACATCTAAATGAATCACGTTCGTGTGCCGTGTGACTAACATATTACAGCCACACGGACTTGTCCTGTCCCGCTCTGTGGACAGTAACAGGGAAAACTCGCAAAACTATATCAGAACAAGAGAAAATGCAATCAGGCTGTCATTGCTCATCACGCCAGATGCTGCATTCAATAAAACTCTCATTATTCTCGATTTGTAGCTGCAGACAAGCGACTGAGGGGACAAAACTGCAATCAAATAAAAGGCACAGAAATGCACGCAAACTGCCCTGGTAATCGTTTATAATTCATTGCACATCATAAAATGCCATCCAGTGTTATTTGGCCTGGGTATCAAATTCGTTTAATATTTTTACTTTAGATACAAAATTTAATTTACAGCATGTTTTAGTGTATAATTTAGGACACGGGGGTGTCATATTGATGTCTCTGTATCCCAAGTCGACAGACATGCCTAAGAGGGGTCCTTCCATACATGAGAGGCACATGGCAGCGCCATGTGACTGTGATTACAGGTCAGCTGACTGGCTTGTGTCTGCGGGCACCACGCCCACTGAGCTGTCCAATCATCTCTTGAGCATGAGCCTCACTCGGCACCCTTGGCCCGACCGCCTCTGGTTCGGCTAAACGGCCGGAGCTCGAGTTTACTCAACAAGGGCAAAAGCGGTACCGCCGGGAGGCTCTCTCAAGAAAGCCTTTTCTCAAGAAAACAGGAAGTGTGGGTACAGGGCAGGAGGGGGGGCCACCAGTGTAGTGATGGTGTGGTCTACAAAAGGCTCGCTTCAGAATCGTGTCAAAACCCCTGCCTATTGCCTGTATACTGATCCTGCAAGTCCCAAATGTAGCCATCTGAAGTCTATAACAAAGAAGGATCCAATGACGTAATGAGTGTGGTTTCACTTTTTTTGATCGGAGAAGTGACTAAGAGGGAGCAGATTTCTGGCCTCCTGCCAGCGGTGCATTCTTCTGCCAAGGGAATTATCTCTGTTTATGATTATAAAAACAGACAGCAGTCCGAGATCAAAAACACCAAGTCTGAGTGGTTATTTTAAGGCATGTGCTACTGGCATTCTCCAGCCAGCTTTGCAGACTGCTTAGGACTCTTTTAACAGAGACTGCACTGAAATATACAACAGTGCTGTAAGTTCATTTAATTTTGAACATTCTGCCTGTTCAAATGGGTGGATATTCAGTTTAATGAAACATCTGTTTAAAAGTTTAGCTGTCAGTTCACTCCCCCAGAAATTACATTTACATTTAATATTTATTTGTTTAGCAGACGCCTTTGTCCAAAGCGACATACAAATGAGTAACAGTACATGAGCATTTCAAAAACTCCACAATATTACAGGACGTATAAAAGGCCGACAATATATGAGTATCCAGCTAACAGGAAGTGCTGTCCTCCAAAAGTGCACAAGATTCAGTTTAGCAAGAAGGTCTAAATCAACTGAAAGGCAGAAAATGGAAATAACACAAGGGATAAATAAACTGAATTTAAAAATATGAACAATGAGGAAGCAGGGCTAATGAACATGAGGTTGGAGTGCTGAGCTGTTCCCTGAAGAGTTGAGTCTTCAGTTGCTCTCAGGGAAAAAAAAAATGGTTGCAAAGCGGCCTTGTTTGAAGCTACAGGGAGGTCTCTGAACAAAAGCTCAGTCAGACACAAGTACGGCGACTTTACTAACAGTAAATTTACTTTTAAATTACTAAATGCTCATTGAAAGAAGTTTATTTTTGACTAAATTTCCAAGAGTAATTACAAGTATTCTTCAACCACACGTCTATGTGGAGGAGTAGGTGGAGAGCATATTAAACTGTGTGTGTGTGTGTGTGTGTGTGTGTGTGTGTGTGTGTGTGTGTGTGTGTGTGGCGGGGGGGGGTACTTACACAAAAACACAAAAATCACTCAATATTTATATACATATATA
>JABJVR010046475.1:0-30114 GCA_025773905.1 Chitala chitala
TGGCGGCGGGGTCAGTCCCCCCACTGATGCCCACCCACATCGGGTCGAGGTGTTTCCGCGTCGCTGTGAAATGGGGGCTCCGGGGCGGCAGCGGGGGGGGGGGTGGCTGCACCATGGGCATTGTTAGCAGCCAGTTGCCTTGTGCGCTTCAACACAAACGATCAAACGATTCTCTTAGGCGGGTTTTTGTTCCCGAAAACGAGACAGTCATTTGCCCCCTTTCATTTATCGCCTCATGGAAGTGTCACAAGAGAAGATAAAACATCTGTGGCTCTTGGAAAATAAAACTTTAGTATCCATCATTGCATGAGCGAGATCAAGATACAGCCCCCCTGTGCTACAAAAGACTGATATTCATTGTTTTATGGAGGCACAGCGGTAAAATGGAACCATTCTGTTTAGACAGAATGGGGGCGTGTTTCGAGTTTTGATGAAGTATATGCCAACATTATGGCTTTAGGTTACTGACTTTGAAGACGGTCACGAAACCCAGTCAGAGATAAAGGCTTGATAATGAGAAAATGAGTTGGACCGTTATTCAATTTAGCATGCAACAGCGATTTCAAATGAAAAATTCAAATGGTGAAATAAAACAGTCACCACAGAAGGGAAAATGCTGAATAAAAAGTAAATCTCTTCGAAGGATCAAGTGTTCAGAGGTGAGTTGAGTAAGAGCTTTCAAGAGGCCATCTTTCAGAGCACAGATGCTGAAACTGTACGTGTTTATTAGAATGAAGTCACTTACCTGAAACCACATTGCTGTGTTGCTCTCATCTCTTCTGCTTCCCTTTCCTTCTTAAATTGTGGTTTTTTCAAAAGCATTTATTTCACAACCAAGTAAGGATGTCTGTGAAATAATGTATTTCAGGCTAAACACTGAAAAAACTGGTTATGTCCTTGACCTGCAGTTGAAAGTGTAGCCCTTACTCAATAAGTCCATATGAAAATCTGAATATCCTCATCTGCCTTAAAACCGGCATGTCCTGCCTGAGAGCCAGTGGTCAGAGGAGGGGACCCTTAGCAGTCAGCATCACTCTGAGATGCGGAAAGAGAGTGGACCCATCGGTTTTTAGGCGCATTGAGCCAAGCCTGTGAGAGAAAGACAGCTGGAGGTGGAGAAGTTAACTGACCCAAAAGGAGCAGACGTGAACAGTTTCAGTGAGGATGGAGGTGGAGGTACTGACTAAAGCACAAGGAGCACATGTACATGGGTTCGGTCAGAATGGAGGTGGAGATGCTGACTGAACCACAGGGAGCACATGTAGACAGCTTCAGTGAAGATGGAGGTGTAGGTGCTGACTGAACCATAGGGAGCAGATGTAGACAGCTTCAGTGAGGATGGAGGTGGAGGTGCTGACGGAAGCCCATGGAGCAGAAGGAGACAGTTTCACTGAGAATTCCCTGCTGCTAAGGGGAGGGGGCGGGGGGTTATAAATATCTTTACTTCCACACTGCTTTTTAAATCTTGCCTCACTGTGCAAATAAACATACTGAATAGACAACATGTCACTCGTAATAAAAGTTGCTCGTTACTTTAGCAGACAGCTTCTGTACTGTTATTGTCTCTGGCAAAAATTCTGTCAATTGTTATTGTTCTATGAGCAGCAGTAGTCGCAATCACTGCTGTTATACTTCGAGGAGAACAGCGCAAGATTTATAACGGCTGAACTGGCAACCAGAACACTGAACGGCCAGTTAGCGTTGCTGGGGTCTATCGAGGCGAACTCGAAGAGGGGAATGGATAGGGTGTGTGTGAGCGCCAGAAGCTCATGCTTTAAATGGGGCTAGTGTTCAGGCGATTACACTGCCGGACAATAGAACAGGCGGGCTGTTACGTCGGGAGGATGAAGCATTATCGTGTCAACCGCACAATCAGCCATTTGCCAACATGCCCTGAGGCATACTGAGCGTGTGTGTGTGTGTGTGTGTGTGTGTGGGAGTGTGGGGGAGTAAAAGATTAGCGTGCTCTGTGGTGGAGGCTATCAGTGATATTGGTCGTTAATCCCACAATTGCCCTTGAGAAAGGTGAGCCGTTAGCCCCTTCTGGTGTCCATTTTCTCAGCCAGGAGTCGAGGTCCATCAGCCCCTGCTGTCATGCTGCTCACAGGCCTCACGCATCGCTTCCCATGCCTGGCTTCTCCTACCCATCATTCCTCACTGGTCAGATGTAGTGGCGGCTGGGGTGGGGGGTAACTGAAAGCTATCTTCTTCTCCTTGGCGATGTAACACGCGTGTTCTCTCTAATACTTTGTCTATTTGCTCGTATTTTAACCTGACTTTCTGAGTTTTCAAACAAAGCAGGTGGGCAAAGCAAGAAGTCTTTTTTTTTTCCAAGAGTGGACGTCAAGGTGATGAAATTTCAGACAGAGCAGAACACGGGATAATTCTGTAACAAGATATTTCGGGAAAAGATAAGACACAACTTCTTGCTGCACGTATAAATCCTTATTCCTAAATTAATTTCCAGAACAGTCTGGATCTGGTAGCTATTACAGGAGGAAGTGTTTTATTCGAAGTGACAACTTACTACTTTGTTAGCGTTGATTATAAATCACATTAGGCTAACATGCCACGCCACGGCATCAGTTTAATTAATATTTTAATGGAGTTAATTTGCTTTATGTTCAGAAGGGAACATTTGACTTTATCCTGTCATAGGTTTAATGAGCACAGAGAAATTGATTTCTTATTTACTCTTTTTTACAGCATGAACCCAACCTTCTTACCTCGTCTCAATTAACTGTTCATTGCCAGCTGTGTCTAAATCACCCCTGCAGGTATATTGCCCAGAATCAAAAAACATCAAAATAACAACAGTAAGAAGTATCAATTACGCCCCATATTTTTAGTTACTCTTGGATTTCTTCCATACCCAATGCTGCTCCATGATAGCCAAACGGCTGAATAATAATTAATAAAAATTAGGCATGGTGCATGACAAGTAACCACAGTATACCCCCGAAATGTTCAACTCTGCCTTTCAGTTATATGTTAATTATTTCACAGGTGCCTCATTTCATTTATTTGGCACAGGAAGCTGACAGAATGTCTGAGTTTTTTGTGTGTCTTTTTTCTAAGGCTGCATTTAAAACCTGCCAGTTTTTTTTTTTTTTTTTTATGGCAGGCAGCGTGGAACACATCGTAGGCTTACTGCCAGTAATGTGAGCAGGTAACAAACTGTAAACGGAATTTCATAGCTGTGTATGTTGTGGCACACAGAGCACACTCTTCTGATCTTCATGTTATGTGAAATGTCGTTAGGAAAGACTCCTACCTGCATGGAAAATTATGCATAGAAGACAATATCCACTGTGCAGTTTTATTTTTATATTTTTGCTGTTTCAAGCTGCCAGTAAAAAAAAAACGTGGTTTCAGCTATGAAGGAAATGGATTGAACTGATACTGAAGATAGTTGCTTAAGACATCCTCATCGAAGAGAACAGTAATGAGTTTTTCCTCAGACTATCTGGAGCCCAAGGTTTATGTTCTCACACCTTATCAAAGGCCAACTCATTTGCACTTAGTCGCATAATGCCGAGTGTATGTGTATAAAAGAACAATTAGTTGGCCGATTATGATATGGCATCGTAGTTCATGGAGGACCATAACAACCGCTCATCCAAATACCCAGCGCTGGGACATTAAGTCACACTGGAATGTTGTATGAATCACACTCCGATAATTCACAGCACAGTTGTCACTTATTACCTCTTATCTGCAGTCTGGAAATGATGCAGGGATGTCTGCCTCTTATCGCTGCTGCTTTTCATATCCACAAACGGCACTGCAGAGATTTTAATGTCAGGAGAATACGTTCGACTGCCTAAAATGTCACTGAAACAAACAGCCTGAAAATTGTCCACTGTAAGTTAGCCTTTTTCTGATGCAGCGTTTGTGTTATAAACCTTTTTTTTTTTAATTTTATTTTAATGACCAGTTGCGGAAAAATACTATGCATCAAGAAAGTTTTTTTTTCTCCAAATAGATTGCAACAAGTTAGACCATGTGATTCATCGACTTCAATTACAAACAGCTTTTTATATTGCCGCAAATGTATTTCTTTTCTCGGCACTTGTAAAAGGGATACATTTTTAAATGACAACATAAACCACTTCAGCATAAAACACTAATCCTTTAAATTAAGTGCCTTCTTTAATTTCCAAGTACTGCATCTTCCTGTTTACGTTAGGAATGCAACATTTCAGTAATGTTGATCGATTGGTTCTAGATTCTTGTTATTTTGCACGAGATGGAAGAAAATTCTTGTATATAGTGTAGCGGGTGCCAGTGCAGACACTGAAAACAATTGATCCATATTTAAGTTTTCTCATTTTTATGCTCAACATTATGAAAAAATAATCACAGATTACAAAATTCTACTTCATGATTTTTCCCTAAGTATTGTTGCATCACAAACATCATTACTACACTACTACTTGTATGAAATTTTTTTTACATTCAAAACAGCCTTTGAACAAACATGTTTGGCAGCACAGGCCCATGTCTGGCCAAGGGAAAGCAGCAAAACAAGAAGGTTTAGTGCAAGAAAACATAATGCAAACTGAAATCAAGAAGCAAACTTATACAAAGCGAGAGGTTATGTGCAATGAGATTCATCTATGAGAAGTAAACGAGTGTGAAAACAAAACGCCCCAGTCTTCTTGAGGTGCATGGGGAGGAGGGAGGGTTGGGTTGTTATGAAAATTTCATTATCACATTATGGCACTAGTTATAGAGCCATGAAACAATGACAGCAGTTCAGGTGAAAGCCCAAAGAGTTGACGGGAAGATTGTTGTAATAAGCGTGATATCTAAGCTTGATGTGTGAAATTACCAAGGCCACATCTCTGCCTGCTCAGATAACTCCAGCATCACGTTTTAATCAGAGGGCTTTTAAAAGGCCTGTGGCGATGTCGGGGCTCTCTGAGAAGCAGTGTGGGAATAGGAACCCGAAGCTCCTGAAGATTTCTTCTGCAGTTTTTGAAGGGATGTGTCAGTTTTTACTCTCTGATTTTTTTCCTTTCAGAATGCAAGTGTAATGTAGGGGTTAAAGGGCAAGTGGTATATATGGGGAGGGGCTTGGGGAGGCAGCGGTGCCCTCTGAGGTGTTGGGCTTGAAGGCATGCAGATTGCTCCATCGATCGATCAACAGTGGTGTGCCTGTCTTTTGGGATTCTCCTTGCTCCGTTTGTGCTAATGGATTTTTTATGGAAGGCTCATGATCTGCGCAACATCAGTTTCTCTTCTCCACAGGGTTTCAGGCATGGCTGCCTAAAGACTAGAAATGTTTTTTTAATAAAAATTATGGTCTGGATACACTTTAACTAGTCTTCTGTAACACCAACAAGTTATTATTCGCCACTCTGTAAAGTCAGAGGTAGTCTGTGTAATACACATTATAAATGTATTTCTTAACATGGGGTAAATTGTATGTACTATATTTAGGATTTTCTAAAATGATTCACTATTACACGGCATGTAAACATCGTGTGATGGTCAGGAATTTAGTGACTATCGCTCTCTCTCTCTCTCTCTCTCTCTCTCTCTCTCTCTCTCTAAAAGAGGAGTGCGTTCAATGCTAAAATGGCACAGGGGGGTGGCTAGGGAGTTTCTGGGGCGGTAAGTAAGCTAGACCTGGACTCCTTCTGTCGGCAGAATTAGTAAGCCGCCTGCCCCAAAATGAAGCAGGACGCGATTGCAGGAAGACCAGCTATATATACAGCAACCCTCCCACCCAATCCCCGTGGCAACACTTTGGACCAATCACTGGGCAGCACATTGCCCTTCCCAGCACTGGAGGAGCACCGGCCTTACAGGAGAACACAGGGAGTGAGAACACAGCAGGGTGCAGCATCCCGACAAGGGTCCTTAATGAATGATGGGAAATCCTATTAGGTAGATAAGATGAACACCCCCCAACCCCCCCGGGCAGTCCCCAAAGAGCCGTTTGCAAGTGCTGTTATAGTGTAATGAAAGCAAAGGGCAGAGTGAGTTTGCTGCAAATGGCGTGAGTGTGAGCTGAAGATGCATTTGTTGAACCGGCGTACCACGTCCTTCCGTGCACCGCACCTGTTGCACACAGAGGGCCAGTGGGGCAGGCTGTATGTGCCTTGCTAACACGCTGTTCGTGCGCTCTTTGAGAACAGGCCCTTCGAGCAAGCGCAGACGCGAACGCAGTCAGACTCCCCATCTCGCAACACGCCTGTCACTGAGCACAGAGCAACCTTTTTCCAGCTGCCCCTGGGAGGTTCGGCCCGTTATAGCTGTGGAACGGTGGGTAAATACTTTACCCTTGATAAAATAATAGTAAAATAAACTGAGATGGTGGCTTACACTGAAAGGATTATTTGTGTCAAGTGTCTCCCAGCCTGTTACATCTGTGCCCTGTCGTACTGAGTCTCAGAAGAGATGAATTTTGTGGGTCTCAATATGAGAAAAAGGAATTTTGATATGTTTACGTCTGTCCCAAATATTTACCAGTAGACTGAATTAATTTAATTGTTGAAGGATGTACAGGTGAACTATCTCAGTACAATATTTTTCTTAACAAAAAGGCTGGTGTTAATTTTTTGCTGTTTTTTTTTTTTCACAAGACAAATCCAAAATCATTTCTACGTATAGGCAACATGGTTACCATGGTAACCACACTTCAAAGAAGAAGCATGTGTGTTTTCAGCACCACAGTCTAAGATCTGAGGGGAGCAACAGAATGGTATGTGTACATCCTCAATCTCCTTCTTTCTTTTTAGCAGAAGGTGGCATTACCCAGCCAACGTATGCTCGCGGACCCGCTGGTTCTGCCAAGAGCGCTAATCCATGAAAACTCTTTCCCTGCAGATGAATGCCAATCCTGTGTTACTGCAAAAGTGTTTGGGGAAAAATATGACAGGGAGAGACCATAAGCAGGAAGAGGAGAACGGAAAAATAAAAGACAGCAGCCATTTAAACATCTCCACTGACATCAGTGAAAACGGTGGAAACGTGATCAGAGCAAAAGGATTGTGTTTTTCTCATAGACCTCTGTTTGTTAGAAATGGTAAAATAAAGGAGAACAGAACAAAGGCACAGGAGGTGCATGAAGTGCAAATATCTATAAGATCAATTGTCCAGCATGGAGAATCACCTCCATTTACTCCACTTTTCTCAGCTGGGACTTTGGGCCAGGGCGAGAGGTTCAAATGCACCACAGTGCCAAAGGCTCCCTGACTGAAACAGGTCAAAACATTCAGAACAGGCCCATGGGAATTACAGTACATTACATTTACATTTATTCATTTAGCAGACGCCTTTTTCAAAAGCAACTTACAAATGAATAAGGGTGCACATGCATATTAAAAACAAGGTCAAACAATATCTGAGAACCCAGCTAACTGTAAGTGCTGTCCTATACTTGGAAGTGTACAAGATTCAGTTCAGCAATATAGAGTCCAAATCAACTAATAATGCAACAAGTAAAAAATAACAATAGCACAAGGGATAAACAAACAGCAGTTGAACATTGGTAACAATAAAGTAGCAGAGCTAATGAGCTTGAGGTTCAAGTACTGAGGTGCTCCCTATAGAAATTGGTCTTCAGTTGCTTTCAGAATGTGGGCGGAGACGATGACGCCCTCACAGTGAGGGATATATATATTTTATATATATATATAAAATAAAAAAAAAACAAAATAAAAAATGCATCTTACAAAAATCATTAATAATGTAGAGTCAGTGTTTACTGTACCAGCGTACTCATAACCAAAGCAAGCCTTGGTCAGGTTTTAGTGTACATAAATTCATGTAAGCCAGAGATGTCCAATCACAGTGGTACATAAATCCATGTAAAACAGGGATGTCCAATCACAGTCGTACATAAATCTATGTAAGATATGGATGTCCAATCACAGTGGTACATAAATCCATGTAAGCCAGGGATGTCCAATCACAGTAGTACATAAGTCCATGTAAACCAGGGATGTCCAATCACAGTCCTTCACTCTCTGTGGCCCTCCAGGACTGTGATTGGACACCCCTGATATAAACAATAAAAGCAAACAGTCTAAAGAAACAGCAATGCAGATTGCGTTGAATGATGTTCAGCTGCAAAAATTAATATTCAATACTCTTAAATGGCACTTAATTTAGAAAACTGGGCAGACTTCTGTGAAACAGCCTCTGTGAGTCACAGAGGAGCTTCTGTGCATTTTACACTAATAGCAAGCTGAGTGTTTGTCAGTGCTGTCCAGCCTCTGGTTACTTACAAAAGGAATGCATTCACTTTATTCGCAGTGACATTTTTGGAGCCGGCTGATTTGGGACTGATATCTACATTGTAAGTTTAATGAGGTCTTCTGCACTCTAACTCACCGCTCTATCTGTTGGAAACCCATCCAGAAAAATGTCACTGGTCACGTTGGACTTTGATTGTCGAGTCCTTAAAATAACGATGTGATGTAGACTTGTGGTCTCCAACAATGTTTCTATTTATAATGCTTTGACATGGGGAAAGGCCCACACAATTTGCAGGACCATGTGCGTTGCTGAGCGTTTGCATGACCAGGTTGTTATGGGAAATTAAATTAATTAAAGTGCACAAAGACAAGAGATGGAACGGAGTGAGTAATGACATGACGGAGACACCGAGCTCCCTCAGTACATCTAGTTACAAAAGCAAAATATATGGAGCAGAATGGATGGAGCCTTCTAACAGGTGCAGATGCTAATCTATTCATTTCAAATGTCGCTCAACAGTGCATGACTCACTGATACAAAGCTGCACGTGATTTATCATTTCTCCTTCACCGATTCACTGAAACGTGTCGCTTCTGAAACAGTACTCAATGCGTCTGCAATTATACAAATTCGACTATAGCTGTGTTCAGCTGAAAATGGTGGAAGGAGTGGCTGATGGGTAAATAAGGTTGAAAGGTGACACTAAGAGAGGGGTGAAATTCTGTGGTCCCTTGGTATATTGTGTCCTACAGAGCTTCAGCATGAACTCCACACCTCCATGGGAAGGGAGCCCCTTAAATTGATACTGAGTCCACCAGGAGTGGTAGATGCTCCGTTCCAGGTGGGTGGATGTTGGGGGTGAGGGATGAATATGTTTGGTCAGATAAACAGAAAAAAGAACATTTTTGGATCTTGTTCAATCCCAGTATGCTCCATAGTTCCCAGTGTGCTGCCAGTTTCTGGCTTGTGATTGACAGTATCTATCTAACTGCAAACCCATGGGAGACCCGCCAGAAGATGTGCTGATTCCAGACAGTTGTGTAGGGGTCAGATGCCTACCTGCATTATGCTCCTGGCTCTTTTCCCAAACATTTTGCTGCTCTCATGGGATCTGGCCATGGGAGACCCAGGCAAAGGTGAGGAAGACACAGTCAGGAAATAAATTAAGGTGGTGTTCCATTATCTCCGGAGCAGGTGTGAACCTGCTGGCTGAGTAGGTCGTGTCTGCTACGTGGCCTCTCACAGGGATGCTCACAGGTGACTAGTGGAAGACTGAGGAGGGCCTTTCACTGAAAACAACAGGAAAAGGAAGCAATCATGACCCAGCATTTTGCGTCTATCTTACCGTGTAAAAGTGCTTTTGTTCAGGGTCAGCAACTTGGCTTCAGCTACTTAAGAAACAAAGGAAGCCATTTGTGTTTCTGCAATTTCTGTGGACACAAAGTTGGGTTAACCCTGACTCTTGCTGTTAGGTTTCCAAACACGGAAATGGTACTGTGTTGGTGGTCCATTGCTAGACACAAAAACCTATAGGTCTTCAGAAAATTGGATGTCTCAGGTGCTTTAAAACCTTTTACATGTGCAAAATTGTGTCATTTCCTGAGAGAAACAACACAAAAGGAGAAATATTAAGTCTTTTTTGACATACAGAAATTGGCTAGGCCTTGGAAAAAACAAGCCAGCCAGGAAACTCATGTCTTGAGATCTACAAGCAAAGAAACTGGTCAGTCAGTCATCTTCTATACCACTTCATCCTGTTAAGGGTCATGGAGAAGCCTGGAGCCCATCCCAGAACACCTAGGGCAGGGCGCCAACCCACCACAGGGCACACACAAACACACACTACTGGCAATTTGGACACACCAATCAACCTAACTTGCATGTTGTTGAACTGTGGAAGGAGACCAGAAAACCCACCAAGCACAGGGAGAACATGCAAACTCCATGCCCATAGACCCAAGACAGGAATCAAACCCCAGGCCTGGAGGTGCAAGGCGACGGGGCTAAACACCACGTCACCGTGCCGCCGTGCCACCCCAAAGAAACTGGTATTAAGTATCAAACTCATTAGGTTTCTACAGTTTCTTCAGGCACAAGTTAATTCTATGTGACATGAATGGAATGTCATTCAACAATGTTTTGTTGACACTCTCGGTAAACATATCTGTGAGATGTAAATCAATTTTAAACGCATCCCTAATTCACATACTTTAATGAGGGTGTTGTTGAGTGTACAGCTCCAGTGAAATTCGGAGCATGAAGACCATGTGTCTCCCTTGGGTCAGCACAGTGATCCATAGAGTCGATCCGGGCTAAGCAGCCTCCCCAGGCCCTGATACTGCGCACACCGCCAGTGGAATTTCAAGTGGCTCATTGCACAAGCACCGGAACACCTTAATCACCCTGCAGACATGGGGGAGAGAAGGGACACATACACGCACACACACACACACACACACACACACACACACACACACACACACACCTGCACAACAATGTAAACATGTTTGGGTTCACTCACATGGATGCAGGCACATGGACAAGCACGCGCGCACACACACACACACACACACACACACACAGATACATACGTACAGTCCACACAGCAAGCCGAATGCTGTTATCTCTGCTCATTCTCTCTTATGTACACACTGAGATGGATATGCTGCCACTGCACTACACATACTCACACACAGAAAGCTCCATTATTTCTAAGCCCACCTCTCTGAGATCCCTGCTAAAGCAGTCTGGTGAGCAAAGCCTCTGCAGAGATCCAGGTGTGCACAACAGGGTGCATTTTTAAGAAAGGCCATGTTCACCACACCAGTCAGAATGGCCCGGATACCATCTCTGCTTGCCTGGGTTTCTGTATAGACACTTCAGTAGCAGTTAGCAATATGTGCTAGCATAAGCAGAGATAGAGGGAAGGAAAGAAAGTTCTTTCACAGTCTCGGTTTACAGAAGCAGAAAAGTAAATAAAGTGTAATTAGCAGCAAAACTCATTTAGCAGGCAGAGGACGACCAGGATTAGACTGGGGAATGGAGGGGGGGGGGGCATAAAACTGGATTGAAAGAGCCCACGTTGCCGATGTCCTGCGGAGTAACTTCTTCTGTGGAACACACGGACGTAACACGGCTCCCTGCGCTTATTTAGCAGCTGGGCCTCATCATCAATCTAGTTCAAAAGATTATCGGCTTCGTTAATATGCCAATGCATGATTCATCATTTTAAACATACTGAAAGCCGACTGTATGTTGGGTGAAGCCTGCATGCCTGATGGTGTTGCACAGTGCTCTGAACTCACACACTCTTTTATTAGAGTGCATAAGGCTCACCTAATGTGATCTCTGTCTTCTCGGTGCTAATTTTTATACGGTTTTCCGTTTGATCATGTTTATGGTATGTCGCCATTGATGCTGTTTGCCCCCTAACTTCCATATTTTATTGGTGTTTGAAGCCGTCGTCGTTTCGTTGTTTCACCTTCCCCTCCCCGTAGGTGTAAACGTTAATAGTGTTTATTGGTGCATTTTAATTGCTCTTTCATATTTTGCATTTGATTTAAGAAGCCCCAGAATAGTTGTGTGCCATTTGCATGCGTGTAATCTGAAACCGAAGGCAGCCACCAGCTCGCTCTGATAACTCCAGCAGCACTGGCGGGGGCTCTCTGTGTCTCTCCTCTGCAGTGGTCCTCCATGCATAATTTTCGGAGTTCTTGCAGGAAGCGCTGCAGCATGAGTTATTCATGCGAGACATTTATTAAGCGGAGCAGCGCAACTCGGCCTCTTCGTTTGAGCTGACGCCTCAAAGTTCTGAGCGACGTTTTACGACAAATGTTCGAGTTATACCTGGTGTCAAACACTATGTAACTTTAAAAGGTTTCTACATTATGCAGCATGCTGCCATTTATCTACAAACTGTCCTTAAGCACAATCCCGGTCTGATTGTGGACTTTTCAAAACTGCAGTGGCCTAAAGGTACCTTTGTTAAAAGTTTACCAACAGGAAGCAGCATAGAAGGACAAAATTATTTGCTGCCATAGAACATGGGACATGCAGCAAAGGACTGTGTGATCGCAGTAGATTAGCATTTTCACATTTATGCTAGTCTTTCCATGAAACCTTTTGGGACATACCCAGCCTGTCATTATTAGCTCTTGGCTTCTCTGTGTAAAACAGTAAAACCCCGGGCCTGCAAATCCAATCCTTAAGGAATGTTTTCTTGCACCCCACCCTCCTCCCCCCCTAAGATGGCCATTGCTTGGTCCTTAATGTAAAAAGGTCAACCTTGTGTTAAGATCTGTCTTTATCCAGCACCTTCTGCTCCATACATTATTACCAGACATTTTATATGAACAGGAACAATGTCAAACAAATCCACATGGACACTTTGAGTAGAATAATTACTGTAAGGCATGAGTGAGAAGCTCAGCCTAGTGCAACATGGACACCTGCTCGCATTCCCCCCGAGACAATGTCTGTGGACCCGCTGCCAATCCGACCACCTTTCTAATACGCAAACAAAAAATAAATGTATTTTGAAATTATATGAATATTTTTCTTCCAACAGTTCTCAGACATGGAGATTATTTACGTCTATGCTTTAGTCAATCTGTACCATAAATTTGACCACTGAGAGACCAGTTTTAAGAAAGTGCGGGAGAACTGCTGAATTACAAAACTGTCATCGAGCTCCCCAGCTGTACAAGATTCATCATCTGGAATTAATTACGCAGCAAGTTAATTTATAACTTTTTGTTATTTTTTGGACAAAAGATATTATATCATTAGCAAGTTAAAATATAGCCTTTGCTTGCCTTACAACAGTGCTCATTAGCAGAGATACTAATCTCACCTTCATCTTTTAATTTTGATCACTCTTTACTGCAATAACTGCAATTCTACAAAGTGCCAGTGGATTGGCTGAAGGCTACATGATGACAGTATAGTATTGCATCAACCCAGAGCTTCTTATAATAATAATAATAATAATTCTTAGCCTTGATTTAGTGACCCAGGTCACTATTGAATATTCAGTGGTTTCTTAGCAGAGTAGTGTCTGTGAAAGCAATTTGTATCTCATAGCTGTGTAGGACATCACTGCAGAATGTCAGAAGCAGTGCCACAAGAGTGGGCCATAGATAAATCCCCTTTGCTGGACAGTAGCTCGGTTCCGTTAGTGCCTGGCCTGTCATTGGCTGCTGTGTCTTTGCATTCTCAGCTGGGCAGAGCCTTCTAGAAGAGGCAGTAGGCATGTAGGCATGCCACAGGGGCAGATTCACAGGCACAGGTCCTCTCTCAACACTCATCAATACAGACTGCAGAACCTCACAGCCTGTCTGTGTGTGTGTGTGTGCGTGCGCGTGCATGCGTAAAAATGAGTGACAGCCTTGTGGAAGCAGGGAGAAAGCATTCCTTTAGTCATGTTCGGTTGCTCCTTGAAATTGTCTGATGTCAAGACGTATCACATACAATTTACCTGTAAATGCTGTGCAGATAATGAACAGACAGGACACCTGTGAAGTCTAATACTAAAATGCACTTAACTCATGCAATCAGAAAATCAGAAGGAAAAACTGAATGAAGATGAAGGTAGCATCTGGCCAGATGTTCACATACGTTGACCTTGAACTTCTGAGGTCTAAGAATTAAGCCAGTCAGATATGTTTAGGTTTAGTATTTCTTTATGTCTTAAAGTTTACATTTATATAGAAAAAACTTCTCAGAACAAAATTGTTGGAATTTTATTCAGTGCATACAGTAATAACAGGGCCAAGCATTTATTCTGTTTATTAGATTTTTTCCAAGGCTTGCTCAACATATGATGTACGTTGGACTCATTCAACGGTTATTATTGTTTTCCTTTGTTTACAGTCCTTACGTTACGATATCTTGTAGTAATCACAATTCACTTTATCATCCAAGTTAATCAGAATATAATGTAAATAGTTTTAGACAAGCTGAAGTCAGAATATAATGTAAATAGTTTTAGACAAGCTGAAGTGTTTAATTTAGTCTGAAAAATATTACCTTTAAGTACTATGATTTGTTTTTGTTCTCACTCCAGAGAACACCTTTTATAGGGAGCCAATCAAGATTTACTCTACAAAGTAAACAGTGGCTTCTGACATGTTATTGGTCCTGGTTGATGTCACCTGATGGTGCCTCCATAGCTTGGCGTCACATGTTAATACTGTGTTACTTCATGTCTGTTAATGAGGCACATCTTTAGTGCTGTTCTTGTATTGTACTGGAGTTGTGCCATGTGCATTTGAACTGAAAAAAAGGGGTAATGCAAGCTTTACATTGAACTGTTACTGAAAAAATATATAAAAGACAGGGGTGTAAATGGTGTGGACAATTTCTGTTTGAACACAGGTATTGTAGGTCTAGAATGTCTTCATCAGCAGGTACCATTCATAAAGGCAGCCTAGAATGTTTGCAAATTAACTCATTTCAACAGCTAAGGGGAAGTAAAAAGAAGATTTAGCGTCTCCAGATAAAAAGAGAGTTTTAATTAAGTGACAACACTGTAAATTGAGTCCTGTGCTTGTGACAGGAAAAGAAAGCAGGGAGGCATTGGTAAATAAAGCCCGGACAGGCATCGAGCGCAGAAGTAGGTCATCCCTTGCTCCGCGAGAGCCAGGCTCCATTGAGCAGGCCGTCCACAGGCTGCATTGATGCCAAACGTGCACAATTAAAAACATCATTCGAGGGTTTGAGCCTGGCCTCCAAGTACCCTGCAGCTATTGGTCAGTGGGTGGGTTCCATGTTTGAGTGACAGTTTGCATGGCCACTGGTTATGTCAGACACAGAAAGAAAGGAAGCTGGTACAAAAGTACAGGTAAAATTTTATTATATTGTTTTTGATATTTAAGGTATCCAAAAAAAAATGTCAGAGCCTTCTTTAAATGCATATGTTTTGATATCTCAGTTTTCACATGTGCATTTGAAAATATATAAATCCTGGAACCTGTAACCCTGAAAAGGAATGTGTAATAATAGACGGATAGACGGATGGATAAATGCTAGAACTGTTGTATTTGTTATAAATATTGTTTATGGGGTATGAAGACTTTAAAAATACAAAATTCTACATGCGCATCAAGAATGACCTCAATTTATTTTCTCTGGAGTGGAGCACTTTTCTCAGCCATATTCTGGCCACGTTCGGACACGTCTGTGTGATTGATGGCGATGTCGCTGCCTCGCCCGTGACAGAAGCACTTGTTAAGTAGAGGCATAAACTGGGCCCTGCTGTTCCTTCCAGGTGTCCTAAAACCGTGTACATTTTGAATAACACGAGAAGAACTTTTCCGCTCTAATCCACAGCATACCTAACAGTTTCTTTAACGCTTTATCATGGGACCTTTCTGGAACACCTTTGATTCCTATGACAGCATTTCCTTTATGTTCTGAATTTAAATTGCAGCAATTTTGTGGCTTTTTCTTCTTCAGCCACTCTTAGGACTAACGGCATTGGCCTGGACCCTCCTGTCAGGTGGGGCAGCGACAAATGGAGTATCAGTAACCTCCTGCAATTAGACACTGTGATTACCTGCGCCCTGCTTGTCAAGCGCCGACAGACCATGCTGGAAGCCTAGCAGAGCCCCCAGAGGGAGGGCTTGAGGATGCGCACGGGGGACGTCTGCCACCGTTTATACCTGCCAAACTGCCGTCTGCTCTGGAGTGGCCAATTCATGCCATTTCTATGCTTTTTTTTTCTGCGTGTCTTTCTTACTTCATCTTCTTCTCTCCTTCTTTCTCTGACCTGTCTTGTCTGTCTGTCTCTCTCTCTCTTTCTCTCTCTCCCTCTCTCTCTGTTGCTCTGTTTCAGTTTATTTGCCTCTGGATGACATTGCCTTTGTCCTCCACTTCTGCTCTCAAATGGAAAGCAGGCAGTGTTTAACTGCAGGATTATGCTGGGAGCAAACAGATTTGATGTGGCCCTATGATATTATAATACCCATATCAAAACACAACCATCAAGTGTATGCAGTAGAGATCATGTACTAACTCCATCACTAACGGGCTGAGGTGTAAGTATGCTTTTGCATCATTTTAATGGGTCTTCCTGGAGGCTCATGTAATTTGCCCTAAGGCTCAGGCTTTCCAAATGTATGACAAAGGTATGGTGCCGCTCTAACTCTGTCTACCCAAAGAAGCTGCACCAAAGTTGTCCTAGCCAAGTCCTTTCCATGGCAACAGAGAGCCAGGCCCAGAAACACTATGACTTGGAGAGGCGGTGTTCATTAAGGAGACCAAAGATCAGGGGCAAACTTGGGGACAGGCTGTAACACTGCACCCTTTATAATCAAGCCACGACAAGAGCTTAGCTGGAGCCCTTAACGCTTAACAAATACCACTGCTGGGTGCCTAGCTCCGCAACAATTTCAGGCAATACTTGTCTGGTAACCTGCCCATTACTTCGGTACCCACCTGTAAAACAGAATATACAGGGTCTGATCTGACAACTTCTAGACAAACTTTATATACAGCTGTCACAGATGTTTAGAATAGTTTCTGTACTGAGGCAATCAGCACAACGCAATGCCTTAAACTTCTAAATTCACGTATCTGACAATTATCATCTCAGGTCAGCAATATTTTTGTCATTTTTAACATAACGGCAGACATCTCTCGACTGTCGGAAATGGTTTTTTATGGACATCTCTCTATGGTGGCACCATGTTTTGATCCACCCTTTTCCACAGTCCTTTTCTTTTATTGTCACAGTCAAGAGGAAAAGGTAGACACTGCTCAGTCCCTAAGAGATGCTGCTGCCTCTGGGGACGACCTTACATCTGTTTTAGTCATTCTTCAGAAGATGCTATCATGAAAAGAGATAAAATTATACCTACTGTGAAATAACATTTCAAAAGCTTCAACAATTACTTGCACTTTGAGCAAATCTTGGTGCAAACACTGGTGATTCTAATAGGAGAAAAATAACATTCAACATACCTCCTTTACTTACCCCCCCCCCCCCCTTACTGATACAATGCAGCTGATATATAAAATTTAATTTCTTGGCTGTTCCTTTCACTCCACTCATACAGTGATATTTCATCTTCATTCAGCACTTCAGGTTGTGGCTGAATTAAAAAGAAACACTAATAGAAGTAAAGAAGTAAAGATTTTGTATTGAACACCTTGACCAGTGATGTGTTTTGTATGTTACAACATAGTATACATAACTACACAAAAACACTTAAAGCACATTTAAGTCTTTTAGTAAAAAACAACACCTTTTAAGTGTTTACAATGAGTCTATTATTGAGTTATCTTTCAATTCATTGAGAGAGAAAAAGTGTGCTTAAAAAAAAATCATTAATAGAGTATTATATGAATAAAGATAAAACTAGCATTCCTGCGGTGCATTGAGAAATGAGACTCCATCTGGGCATTTTAACCTTGAGCCATTGAAAAATGCCAACTTGAAAGCTGAAACGATGTAGAATATAAAACAATTTAGCAAATTGCCCATTTCTGAATTCTAACAGGGCCTGAGCACCGCGGCTAGTAGAGACCACTCAAGCAAACATTATCGCTGATTTAAAGCGCAGCTCCGAGATCTATTGTGTCATCTTGAAAAGGCCCAAGACACATCCTACTGTACACGCCAAAAGAGTGGGCCAGGGGCGCCGAGTCTGAAAAGGTTTTTTGTTCCCGAGCGTTTTGGCACAAAAGCACACAAAACAAAAGGTCACAGACGCAGGCAGCACCGACGCGTCAGCGAGGATGAAAAGGAGGCTAAGGGCCCGGCTCTCACTCTTACGGTGAAACGCTTGCTAAAATTAATGAGCTTGTTTTTTTCCTTTAACAACAACGTACTGGAAAGAGCTAAGTGATTAATGAGAAAAGAATCACTTTGAATCCCTCAGACCTTACTTGCAGAAATCTATTTCCCATTTAATTTCATGTTATCACAGTTCAGTTTGTCGCTCCTTCATGAAAGATGATCCTCTCGTCACCCGTGAGGCCGTGCTTTACTTCTGCAGATTAGCAGATTTATTTATTTTTTTTGTGGCGATGTGTGCTTCGTAATGCTGCGGAGAGGCTGCTTGAATCGGCTGCGCACACTTCGAAAAACGCTGATCTGGCATTTTGGTGCTTCCCGAATAACTTTCTTCAGTCTAAAAATTTTGAAAAGGCCTTTCAAGACACGTTGTCCTGGAGGGCCTCTGTATTCGTCTTGTGTTTTTGCCAACAGAAGTTGAGTGCTGATAGTATGGCAGAGATTGGACACTGGGAACTTGCTCAAATACATCTAGGAATGGATGCTCACATCATATCAGTGTGTAAATACTCCATAATCTCTAGCATTGATATGCTCATATGCACCAGTGTCGTAGTGACAAAGATAACAGTGATGTAATGACTCAGAACATTACAACATACTGTTTGTAAAAATCTTCATGATAATACAAATTTTAATGAATTGTACAAAAACAAATTTGCTAAGTAAACATGCAGTACTTACATTGTGAAGAAAGTGGATTATGTTTTAGACAGTGTGTACTGTTATTAATTTAGCAATTATTTTGATTGTAAATTATTGTTGTGAACTCCTGCATCACGTGCCTGGAACACATAATCGAGTATCAGTTTGCTCATATTTTGAAACCGAAAACAGTGCAGGGAGGGGGTTTTTTGCAGTGCACAGTTCTTAATTTTTGGGTCGTGTGTTTGAATCAGTGATGGAATGGTGCTGTTTTACCTGTGAGCAAGAAAAGTCTTCGAAATTGCACCAGGTAATCAGGAGCTGAAAAAAGGAAGAATGGGTAATGTGAACGATTAATCATTTTCAGGCCTGGGGGGGAAATTTTTTTGTGAAAAAATTAAACATCCTCAACATTTTTTCATGTGGAGGCAATGGTGGCGTAGTGATATCAGAGAAGCCTTCTTAAACTAAGTCTCGCAAAACCTTGGCCTTGACACAGTGCCCTGAATGATCTACCTGGTTACAATTCTGTTGTGCCAGACCCCCGAACCAACCCCCTCAAACCATGTTCACAGAGCATATAAACCTGCACCGGTTTCATGTGTATCACAAAGTCACCGAAGGACTGCGGTAAATCAAAATTAGACGAGGGTGCTGAGGATCATTTCATCCGAGCAAACTAATGGAATTTAGAAATCGCCCCATATCTTCTTTCCGTGCAGTGTTCATTCTTAAACAGTAGAATAACGTCTCAGTGTAATGAATGCTGATACAAGCAAGTGAGCTGTGGACTGTGATAATAAAGTACCATTATGTCAATTCCTTTTGCTTCACCCTGTCAGCAAATTGCTTTAGTAAACCATGAGCTAGTGTTAACACAGTTTTTAAACTCCATTTTAGTTTATAATGTGGTTGACACTGAAAGTCACCGGTAAATGTGCTTGACTTCAGCAGTCATTTTCTAATGCTCCAAGTATAAGATATTTTGGACCAAAATAGCCTGAATATGGCGTATGAAAACTGTACTGATTTAATTTTGTGTTCACAGACCTCGGTAATCACACGGAATTTATTCTGAAAATATGTTATAGAGTCTATACATTGCACTCAATAAGCTTATCTGAATGTTTGTAAAGGTCTGTTGGAGACTTAGACTTCCAGAGAAGTTTAGAGAACTTTACAACATGCAGGGTATGTCACGCACTCCACTGATTGGCTGTGGGTATAACACGCTTGCTGCCATCACTGGTTCAGCTGGGGCTTATCAGGAGCAGAACTGGAGCCCTGCTAAGTCTACCTGGGTCCCATCCCCTGTGCTCAGCCATAATTCACTTCCGAGCTACACGCTGCTATTGTAGCCTTACCCTTACAATGAAATTCTTATGTGTTGTGGTGCAGAACTTTTGTTTTCTGTTTATTTGTCTTGCTCCTTGGTTTCCACCCTAACCCTAACATTAGCCTTTCTCCCTTTGGATCGTAACAAGGTACCTACAAAGCTACACTTAAAAAAAAAACATTTGAATATTCAAAGGAAAATTGTCAACAAACGTGTCTTACAGATTATGATTTCATACTGAAAATATGCTAACAATATTTGCATATTGAATGTCGTGAACTTCATGGACACTATAACTGCAGTAGTATTATTGGATGGATGGATGGATGGATGGATGGATGCTCCATTAACATGAAAAATAACATTAGGCAGATGTTGCATTAACGTTACCTTCTGACAGTCATTTAGGTGTCCCCATACAGATGTTTGTTGTCAATGAAATTGCAGGGCAAAACAGTATGGTTCCCATCCACATCTCACAAAGCTCTTGATTTGAGAAATGTGTTTGCAGGGTTATTAATGTGACTTAGCATCATTTTGAAATTTGCATCAATTTTTTGGAACTGTGCTATAGCTTCTGCAGTTCTAACTGAGGATAAGAGGTTAAAATGACTGTCTTCGGTAATGTGAATTCAATGGGGCAGATTCCCCCGACAGGTGTTGGCTCTTTTTATTACTTTTTAAAAATGCAACTAAATACTGTGATTATACAGTACTTAGTCACAGAAATAACAGGAAATTAGCTTCATAATCGGAGATTAGGAGTCTACATAACCTGCAAATGCAGCTGTTCATATTATTATGGTCTGTGTTCCATGAAAAGAATGAAATCTGAAAATAACAATGCTGAACTCGAGGTTTTTTAAAACAATTTCACCTGCTGTAATATTTGGCTGGTCTTAATGATGACAGCTTTAAGTAAATGATAATTAAAGTTTACAAGGAATGCAGAATATATTACCAGAGTGAATTACCAGGTAACTGAAACCTCAGAACTCCTTTGATGGTTTGTTGAAATCTATGGAGAGGCTTAATATCTTGGTTGCTTGTAAATTTATTTTAATTAATTTCCTAGAATTGTTTGCATCTTGTGTTTATTAGACATTATAAAAAATTCCTTTAATACAATATTTTCTTTGAATTTCATGTTTGTTAAATACACCAGAGTCTGTTCTGTAAAGTTTGCAAAATACTCATGCTGAGGATGGTTTTTCAAAACACTTTGGTACCAAGATGGCTGAGACTAGTCACAGCATTTATTAAGCTGCATACTTTTACTGTGTCACGCCATGTAGTTACGAGTTTGCAAGGTTGTTTAAATTGTATGACATAACGGATGGTCTAATAGCGCTGTTCAATTTACGGAGATGTTAAAATATGGTGTATAAATATGACTGTGTATTATGAACAAAGTCATTGTTTAATGGTATGCAATGTTGGAAGATGAATCAGTATTGTTATAGAAATAAAAATGAAGATTAAATCATAGTTACAGACAGGCTGTCGACTAACCAAGGATTACTTAAAACGTTCAGTTGGACTTGGTCTTTAGAAGACTTAAAAAAATAATTTGGACCATTATTAGTTATTTTGTATTTAATTACAGTAATATTTTGCGACGATGTTTGAGATAGTCAAACACAATTGTGTTCAAAATGTAACCGCAGAACCTTACAACTGCCGCTTTATCATATAAACACATTTTACTGGAATTCCCTAAAACGCAAAATGACATAAGTATGTAACGTGTATATATATATATATATATATATATATATTCTTCAAATAATTCTTCGCGTTATTTAAACTACTTTGCACAAATAAGCTTATAATGCAGGACACGAACGACGTGCCTGCTTTCGTGCTGACATTTCAAACTCAGAGCACGATTTAATATAGGGGTGCAGTCCGATAGGCTGCGCTGTACAGCATGCATACCGCCGTCCGCTCGCTCGCCTGCACCGATCGCACTTTCTGCCTTGGAACATAGAGGGAGCGCGCTGTAGAGTGGAGTTAACAGCTGTGCGCGCTGCCGCTGCCGCTGCTGCTGATGCTGCTGCTGCTGCTGGACAGATCCTCGTGCGCTTCCTAACTTCAATGGATACTTTGAAGTAGCCAGGTCGCAATTCAGAGTTTTCGCAAAACGGATTCAGCACGCTGTACCATTGCGGAAGGTATGTGCTCAATGCTTAAAGCTCCTGCGAATTGTTTGGTTAGGTTGCTTGCACGTTTTATTTTTGTCGTGCAAATGCACGCGTCGTGTTTGATTCTAGTTGCGATGCATACGAGAAAACCGGTCCATTTGTAAAATTTGAGGAACGGTGCACAGCGCAAGTGCGGTTGCTTTAGTGCTTAATCTTAAAAGAAAACATTTCATTGATCTCGTTTATCGTTTTCTTGATTAGTACAGCAGGAACTATTGATTAATTAACTATTCCGATCTCGTTTCACGGAGAATTTCGTAGGTATTTGGAATGTGCATGCAGCACAGTCACGGCGTAAATTTGACTGCGAACGAAGGACTAAGCAGCGATTTAAGTCGAGTTTCCAAGCCTCAAGTTTATAAAAAAAACGAAGTACGTCGCACTGCTTTTATTGAAAGGGGGTTTCTCTCTAGTAAGCATATTAATATAGTTTATAGAATGCTCAGATTGATTTTTGTAATCCATAAAAGGAAGACCGCCGCATCTTCTGTACCTTATGTGCTTCGTACATTAACAATGAACTACGAGATTTCCTCCTTTGGGTTCTCATACGCGATATATAGCAAGTTGGACCGGCAACTCAGATTCTCGAATATGCAACTTGGATCGAAATGCCAGCTTTCCCGTTTTATGTGAACCCTTCAGTCTGCGGAGTCAGATTTTCAGGTGGAGATATCTCACATATATAAAGCAAAAAACGAAACAGCAGGGCAATAGTGTGCGGCGAAGTTGCAAGAAAATAAAACAAAAAACCTTAATAAATGTTATGAAAACGGAAGTTACTTCTGGGGACGAGTTATACGTGTAACGTAGTCTAATACAAAGTTAGTTACCAGGCGATGTAGCGAAATAATGCAAAGAAAATTTGGCTGTAAAAGACCTTTTCAAGTACGCTTTACGTTCGAGCGACTATCGAGAAATTATCATCTACAGGGATCGATCATATTGCTGAGATTTTTACATTTGATTATGGCGCACAGGACTTAAATAAAAACACGTTAACCACATGTGTAAACATTAGTTGATTCCGTAAAAATCAGTACATGCCCCACAGTATTATGATCAGGCTTGCAGACCACGCGGCGACAGAATCTGTACCTCCCCAGTGTTACATGTACATTACAGAATGCTGATGTCATTGGGAATAAATGTGTTTTCTGCTTAATCGTTTATCTTGATTTCAAGAAACAGAAAATTGTAGCTGTAGTTGGCTTTACTCCGCATGCAGTTTATCTGCAGTGAAAGGACGTCATTTTTCTGCTAAGGTGTACACAAACGTATATCACGAACGAGGTACTGCGCGTATACACAGCATGTGTTTGGCGTGTTAAAAAAACGTGTTATTGTCTTGAGTACAGCAAAAGTTACGCAGAAAGATTTTCTTGCTGTGTGGTAGATTTTTATTACGGTTTTGTACAAACGCACTGTTTTTCAAATGGGCGCATACTACATATTTTATGTGATTTTGCCTGCAGTCGCCAGATTTATACACGGAGTGTTGTAGCGCAGTGTGATGCAAGTCATTTATTATGCACATTAAAATTTTTTCTTGTAATTTTTTAAACTGATATTTGACGTAATAACTCGATGTACATTAAAATATGCATGAGCACACCTGTGAAGACTATTTTTTTAAATCGCGGTGTTTATTATTGATTTTTTTTCCTCCCACTGTACTCGACTCCTTCAAATCAAATACGCTTGCCAAGCTGCTGTCTATTGGGCAAAATGAAGTTACTGATATTTCAGTAAAAACGTGCATTTTTTCTCTTCACCTGTTTCCTGTGTTATTGGTATCCCCCTCCCGCACGAACAGAAAGTACACACGGTTGTAGAGTCGCATTGCCCGTGCTGATGTTTCAGCATGTCCAGAAGCGGTTTCCTTGACCCCCTGTTCTGACATATCGACACTCTCCCTGTGTAGCCTTATCTCTTATGCTGTCATGCTGTTTGTGCCAAATGTCAGTAAACTATGGTGCTGATTTTGTGTGTGTGTGTGTGTGTGTGTGTGTGTTTGGGGGGGGGATTAGGTTCTGAATGTTCGTATCCCCCCATGCCACTGCCTGCGTTTACTTGCCCCTTGAGATGGAATGCAGTTCAATGCTGCTTCTGTGTAAGAGCCTGCTCCCCCTCCCCTGTCTGTGGGAGGGCAAGCGAGCGTGGGAGGGGGGTTGTGATGGAGTTCAGAGAGAGCCTGACTGCGGGCTTGGATGTAGGGGGGTGGCAGTGCCGTTCTGGAAGGGAAACACTGCTGCGAATGAAGTGTATATAGTAAGCAAGATGGGCATGGAGGGAAGTAGTGTGAGTATGCATGTGTGTGTATTTGCACCTGTGTGTGTATGCACCTGCGTGTGCATGCGCATGCGTGTGTGCATACACCTGAGCGTGTGTGTGTACATGCGCGTGTGTGTGCACCCGCGCGTGGACATTAATGTCGTGACCCGACTGTTAAATAAAACTACTCTCAGCCACTGCAGTATGTGTTAATGCCACTAAGGTTAGCCTTTACTCTTTCTTTTAGATTAAAAACTAATTTAAATGATCTTCTAAAGAGCAGGATAAGGCTTTGTTGCTGTGCTTATGATGTTATCCTAACCATAGAGTGGCAGTCTTAGTGCTCATTACTGACCCTGACGAGGCAAAGGCTAATGAGGGGCTATTAACTAAATAGCGCTATAGCCGACACACTGAATGTGAATCCCGTGTCTTTTAAAAGCTTTCTGTTAGTCTGTTGTTTGACACTGAGGGAAGGACGGGCACTATTCTGGTTTCATTGCTAGATCCATGTATTTCTCTTTTCCAAATGTACACCAATTTATCCCCGATTCCAGGTGGCGAAATTCATACGATTCCTTGATGGGATTCCTGTTTAATTACGTATGCATGTTTAAAGCTACGCGGTACACACCGTTAGAAGACTGACATTCAGTTTTATGTGTTTCCTTGTACCTATTGATCCACATGGTGATTTGCACTGAAAAGCGTCCTTTTACAGAATGCGCAACGATGGGAATTTTTTTCCCCTCACGCTAATTGACTCTTAGACATAGAGGCAGTGTACCTTAAAGTCTCAGAGGACAGTTCTGTTTAAATAACTAGTCCTAACGTATATTAATGGAGCTACAATTATTCCAGAGTAATGACTTTACGTCAGCAAATGTAATTAAACAGTAGGGAAAATAAATGGGGCAACTTAAGGTATGCTTTTGCCCCCTTCACCTAAAACGTATGTATTTTATGAGGGGCATCATTGATTGTAATCACTGTGAGCATAAGCTATTCAGTTTGAACAGACCTTTGCTTTTGTTCACAGTAACTAATGATAGGAGGGCTTTACTGCTTTAGGGCGGGGCTTTGTGTTAGTTGGGGTGGCTGTTTTGGAACTGTGCATAGACTTTGTTTGCTGTGTGATCCAAATGTACACGGCAACATTATGGTAATGTTACATGTGAGGTTGTTCTGTTTATTTCCATTCATTTCTATCGTTGTACTGTTTGCTGTGATATGATGTGCGCTTAAATTGTGGGCAGAGACTTGTTTTTATCATTCTGTTCATCATCCTCAATGTACCCTCCTCACCCCACCCACTGTGTCTGACCCCCCCACCTCCACAATACCCCCAGGGACCACCCGCGCCCCCCCACCCAGTAAGCTTCTGTCACGACTCCGGAGGTGAACACCAGCTGGTTGTTATTGATTTATCTTTCGTTTGTGAAACTTTCATCCATACGTGCTGATGACCCTGGGAGAGCAGGTCAGAGATGTGTTGTTTCTGTGTGTTTCAGGCTGCAGTGTGTTGCTTCTGTGTGTAGCAGGCTGCACTGTGTTGCTTCTGTGTGTGGCAGGCTGCATTGTGTTGTTTCAGTGTGTGGTGGGCTGCATGGTGGTGTTTCAGTGTGTGACAGGCTGCAGTGTGTTGCTTCAGTGTGTGGCAGGCTGCACTGTGTTGTTTCTGTGTGTGGCAGGCTGCAGTGTGTTGCTTCAGTGTGTGACAGGCTGCACTGTGTTGCGTCAGTGTGTGGCAGGCTGCACTGTGTTGCTTCAGTGTGTGGCAGGCTGCACTGTGTTGTTTCTGTGTGTGGCGGGCTGCACTGTGTTGCTTCAGTGTGTGGCAGGCTGCACTGTGTTGCTTCAGTGTGTGGCAGGCCTCACTTCATATTATTCCACAGTGAGTGTGGTCAGTCCTGAGGACATATAAGGTTTCTCATTTAAAATGCAAACAAGTTTTTTTTTTTCATGCAGCTGCTTCATTTAAATCACCTCAGAATTCATATTGTTTCTCTCTCCATATGATTTTCTCCATTGACGTATTAATTTTGAATTTCTTCTGTCAGGAAAAATATGCCGTGAATACTTATGTATTTACTGTTTCACAGCATAATGAGGAAAAGTACACTGTATTGTTATCTGGTGTAATCAGATTGTTTGAGCGTCTGCATTTGTAATAATAACATTTGCTTGTGGTACAAAAAACAGTTGAAGGATGATGATTTTTCATTGTGTCGTCTTCACTTGTGCCGTACATGTTATTAAGATTTCTTTATTTACTAAACACGAAGGGGCCCCCCTCTGAATGTCATTTCCTTTTGTGATTTTTCATATCGCACGAACCCACTCCGGCGCTGCTTCTACGTCGCCTGTGCTAACTGACAGCTTTAAGCACGCTCCGGATTTCTTAGAAGTCCCAATGCGCAGAAGCAACTTCTGCACCTTGAAATTTTGTGCCCCCCGGGAGGTAAAGAATGGCCCTTGTTTGTCCGCAGGACCAATAGAGTGTAGTGCAGCACTGTTTTGTAAACCGGGAACGACTCTGCCACCTTTTTTGTGCCGTGGCGAGCCAAATTGTTTCGCAGTTGGTCAATCACGGGGGCCTGACCTCGGGCCAAAGCACTAAAGATTCATCACTTTGTCTGATAGACATGTTGTTTGGTACGAAGGAACCTTGTATCTGGGTAAAGAAAAGCAAACTGCTCCATTAAAAATTTGACAACTGATCAATAGCTCGTTAGAACGGCATTTGATTAGCCTGTGGACTGCTGGTAATTTAGCTATAAACACTAATGAAATAGTGACCTGGGTTCTGACCACCCAATATTTTACAGATGCGCAAATCAAAAAGTACCAATTGGCTTTAAAAGGCCTGCTATTGATCTGCTCAGACAGGATGGCCGGAATGAATGATCCTTTTGTCGGACGTCTTTTGATGGTTCCGTGTGATTTATTTTTAACACCGGCTCAGTGTCTGCACAAACGCAGCGGGTCTTTGCAGTGCTGGAGTAATTACAGCTACCTGTGTGATTTGGCCCCTTTTGCCATTTTATATATTAGCTTAGTTCCCACTTGGGCGGAGAGGCCATCTCCCAGATCAGCTGGAGGCCCTGTCCTTACCCCATATTCGGTCCTGCTCCAGCAGTAACAGCATCTTGAGCTGATTATGGTTGTCTGAGTGGGCAAACGATGGGGCGTTTGCCTGAGTAGCCAGAGTTCAATAAATAGAGTCAAGAGTGTGAGTTTTGCGGCGCTGTGGAATGCCTCTGTTTATTTGAACAGAAATTGGTTTAATGCAGTATTATTGTATGGAAGGCTGCAAGTTCACTCAAGTTGCCTCCTTCTTCATTGATTATAACCTGTCTGGGATGCATAAAATGTAATTTGGAAAAGAATGAAACAAGTCAATGTTTCACGCAGTATTAGCACTTAGTACACTTAGATTTTGTTGACAGCTAAAAATCATAGCTGTGTATCATTTCATCCTACAGTGTATTACCTGTAAGCGTTGGTCACAGGCAGAGATACTACACAACCTGCCTAAAAACTGTAGCTCTCTAGTGATGTTGGTTTTCTTGGCCAAACTAAAGGTGTATAGTGATTCCTTCCATAACACAACCTTGTTCCTGTTATGCTTTTGCCCAGCCTCGTGTATAACGACGGTGCAGGTGGTTAAAGGGCCACTGCTGTGGCGCGCTTTTAACGAATCGATAGGCTTGCGGCGGGAGCGAGGTGGCGTGTTCCGAGGTGAGTGTTGATGGATGCGGTAGAAGGGTCCCTCGCAATTGCATCTGTTACTGCCCAGAATGAAACCATAACGAGAAACAGAGGTGGCGGGGGAGGGGTAAAGAAGCTCTCTATCGAGGCAGGAGCTGTGAATCAACACCCAGGGAGTGGCTGCCGGATATGGGCCTCCGCTGGGCAGCCCCCCCCCCCGACCTCCCCCGAAGGTGGCTCGCACTTGAGTATCGCTAAGAACAATAAATGAGGCTCTCATGTTTGTTACTGTGTGACGAGAAGATGCGGCCTCTTCCTTCTCCTCTCCTCCCATTTGGACTCCCAGGGTGCCTCTGTGTGCTGGCTAAGTGGGGAGTATGCATGTCAGTGCTCTGCACTGGGGAATGGGGTGGGTGTAACCATACCACATCGCCACACAAACTTGTGAAATGCAGGTGCTGCTGACTGACTGGTCACAGGTAACCGCAGTTGCGTGTGGCTCCCGTGAGTCTGGCTGTGCAAGGCGGCCAACGGTGACCTCAGGTGCACGCAGGAGAAAGAGTCTTGTTTGTTCTTGTTTTCAAGCTTCTGCAACGGCCCCTGGCATGAGCTCTCTCACACACACACACACACACGCGCGCGCGCATGCATGGACACACAGCTGCTCAAGTGTAATTAAACTTTCGCTGGCACTGGGCTCCCGGAACATTCTTAGCAGATAAGGACCAGGTTGAGTCAACATTTGCAGGTTGCGTTAACAAGGTTGTTCCAGCAGAGTGGACGCGGGCCAAGATCAGAATGTTGCAGACGACTAATAATTTAGAATTGGTGAAAACTGGATCTAAGTAGGTAGTGCCTTCAATTTTCACATGTCAACTGAGGCATCTCATTTTGGGTGATTTCATATTAAAATGTGCTCACCGCTATTCATCAGAGACAGAGTGAAGGATGCCATTGAAAGACAATGGAGGCCCCTTTTAATACACCATGTAGTATTTTTCTGCTAATTTTCTTTTAGGTGTAAATTTTCATTTCCGTTTTTCATTTGCTCAGTGTCAAAGAAACAGTTATCGCAGTGTTCTCTGTTGACCAGCCCAAACTTTCGGCGAAATGTAGCCTTTATGAACTTGAGAAGGCAGAAAGCAGAAGAAGCGGCGGTTTAATATGGGCCCACTGAGTCGGCGCGTCTCCGTCTCCGTGGAGGCGCCTTACTTGCACTTCATCTTCCATTTCCAGTCCTGCCAGTGTGCATAATGGGCATATGGGGAATGTCAGCTCAAGGAGAAAAGAAAAAGACAAGCAGTTGGCATCCCACCTGCAGTGTGTCAGGAGACAGAGCAGAGACAGATAAATAGTGAAGTGCGGGGTGTGTCGCACAAACAGCCTCACGTTCGCTGTGAGTTCACTGGGAGAACGCGTGGCCGACTGGTGAGACGTGTGCTCCGGTCACCTGGAGCCCACGTTCTCGTCAAAAGGGCCAGCTAATTCTGATGGGAAGAAAACTGAGTGACGTGACACGACGAGTCCCGGACGGGGTTCTGGAATGTTCTTTTATATTCACCTTTCGTTTTCAAAACAGTGAAGTGTTGATGTGAGTAATTATGTTATTGGCTGCATTGTTTAAAAATCTCTCTCAAATACAGACCCGTACTGCTTTTTTTTAAAAAAACCTTGTCAGTGAGCAGTGTTCCTCTGTCCATTGTCGAATCAGGGACAGCACTGACAAAATTTCAAAAATGACAAAAGGGTGGTTCATCTCTGGTTGCCATGAGTTCGGAGCCTTCAGGTTGGGGTTGCAGTCAGCCGTGGGGGGGGGGGGGGGGGGTTTCAGTTTGTAGAGAAAGAGGCAAGCAGGTTAAAAAAGTCCCCAGCGGAGACACACACCACTGTGTGAAATTTGTCTGTGTGTGGGGCCGTGCATTACCCACCTCTCCAGG
>JABJVR010046496.1:0-30100 GCA_025773905.1 Chitala chitala
CTCTCAATTACTTCAGACTGGAACGATGCAACCATCACTTGACAGTAAATAGGAATAAACACATCTGTTAAAGATGAATGGTTGCTGTGGACTCTTCCCCATGGACATTCAATGAGAGATTTATGATGTGAGCGTTAAAAAAGGTGTTTTATTGTTTTTGTTTTGTTTTGTTTTGTTTTTTTCACAAAGGTGGAAAGTACAACAAAGTTATAACATTATATAAAAATCCTCAGCCGTGCAATATAGTAATCTTTGTCTATTTGCCAATAAACATACAACTTGGAAAAAGATGGATTGTAACATTGCGCACCAGAGGCAAACCAGTTTTACATAAAACCAGTGAGATTTAGTTATCAAAGTCATTAATCAACAAAGTTATGACACTGAACTAAGACTGGGGGTAAATTGTACTATTATTATCTTGACATTTTATACACATATGGCATTGCTAACACGACTTTCCGTTTATGTAAATTTATATTTTACTGATGCAATCCCATGTTTTTCTCAAGAGTGCAGCAGTCGGGCTGTAAATGTGATCACCCAAAACATGCTGTATGACATATTTTTGAATCACCGAAAGCTTCATACAGACATGTACTTTTTGTTTTTCACATTCCATAACTGTTAATGTTAGGCGTCTTAAAATTAAGTCTGAAAAAATACATGAAATTCAATCCCTCGGTATCACATGCCTTAGCAAATCAAGTCTGTAAAGGTTTAAAGCAAATTAGCTTTTGAATTTCTATAGAAATTTGCCTGTGCGTTTCTCCTCACATCAAGCAAAGATGTTCATATAAAAGTACAGTAAATACGGCAGCAGACCCTGAAAACTGGCCCTCTGTATAAGAAATGTATTAATCTGAATTTCAAGTCGATTATCAATCTAAAGAAAGAAATCTAATGAAAAGGTTTTTAATGATTAGTGTCTCCTCCCATTCTCTTCTCTCCTAATGGGAAGACACTGGCTGCTAATGGGAAGACACTGGTTGCTAATGGGAAGACACTGGTTGCACCCCTGCAGAAGACTGGTAAACCTAGGTTCTTCTCAGTTCTACTGCCTCAATGGTAGAATGAGCTTCCACTTGCTTTGAGGACTTTATCGTCCTTATCCACATTCTGAAATCACGTGAAGAAACGTCTCTTCAGAGAGCACGTCAGAACTTGAAACCCCACCTTTATCATCTCTGCTTCCTTATTACCCCATGGCTGTTTGTTTGTACGTGTTTTTCTAGTTTACACAAGACTGTACATTTCCCCTTACTTGTGTGACAATTGCTTGACTTAATAATGTGCACTTTGATGATAGGACAGCACTTACTGTTAGATTCTCTGATACTGTTTGACCTTGTTCATGTACTCTTATTCATTGTAAGTCGCTTTGGACAAAGGCGTCTGCTAAATGAGTAAATGTAAATGTAATGAATGTTCCTCATTATGTGATTGCTGGCTCTATCACTTAAACAATGTGAGCTTTAAAGTGAAGGAGTTCTGGTAACAGATCTTCAGAGGGTACCATAGTGGAAATGAGTAAGAGGCACAGTAGATGTGAGCGCTCTGGAATGGGCGACAAAAGGACAACATGAGGCCTGGCCAAGCCACATAATCTTTAGGGTAAGACTATGCAAAATCAAAAAGGTGCTGGTACCTTATAGAATTATACCACTGCAAAGCCACACAATAAAACATAGGCAAAACCTCCAGTTTAGCTGCACACCTTTCCACTCTCCTTTTTTACGTGTAAGATGTTTTCCCATTGAGCTCACCAGCACAGCAGGGTAACACATATTACACACCCAGGGCTAAATTGTCACTCTAGAGCTAATGGAACGGAGGGTATGTCTGCACGAGAGCAGTCGGCAAAGAGGCACGTTGCCTCAGCTTAAACAGAGCTTACCACCATTTGAAATCTTTAATCAAGCCTTAATCGGCCTGTCCTTTCTTCCTGGTATTAGTGTGTTTAATTTCCTGCTCTCATATCTCATAACCCAAAGATATTACATTAATCAAGTCATTATCACTGGCAGTGCGTCATGGCTGCACTTCTCTCCTGCTGAGTTGTATCTCAGAAGAAGCCTGAATCATGGCTCATGATAACTATCCATTGCTGCGTCTACAAAGTACAAGGTGTCCAGACCCACATTATTCTACAGGAACTCTCCTCCGGGGTGCAATATTAATATTTAGCTAAGTAGCCAGCAAGCATTAATTCTAGCTGCAGATATGGGGTGGAGCTTGCAGGGAGTTGCTTTAAAAAGTACTGAAAGTATCCAACTTAAAAGGTATTAAATGTGCCAGTTTTTTCTTTTCAAAAATTACTGCATGAAATCACTGCAAGCGATTACAATGTAAAATGAGCCAAGCACCGCAGGAATGACCTGAATATTAGGACTCTTGGTGTTAACCACTATATCAGGCTTATTTTAAGGACTATAGTGAATGGTTGTTGATGTGATGGAAGACATTTTCTCACTTGCAAATTATTATATTTAGGTGACTCCTGTCCAAAGTAACATAAAATCTTTCCATATTAAAGTTAGAAATGCTTTGCTGAAGCACTTCAAGTTAGACTCTTCACCCAAGGACTCTACACAAGGGTTACTTCCCAGGGCTGAATCACCAACCCTTGGGTTATGACTTTGTCCTTAACACTATTTACTGTATATGGTAAGATATTTTACTGAAGACATTCAGTTAAAGATGTAGGAAATAAATGTTGGTACAAAGTACCATAACCATGAAATCCACTGCTGCCAGTATGGATTTTGGGGGGACAGGGGCGAACACACCTGTCCACATGCTGCTGAAGTACACTGCAAATGAAAGCCTCAGCCAGAGGGGAGCAGAGTGTCAACCGACAGACCGCGCAGAGCGAAAACGTTTAACAGCTCACAAGTTTTTTTCAGTCTTGTATTAAATTATTTCTGTGCTTTATTAATCAATTTTTATGCTGTGACATGACATTTCATTATACGCTGTCTTGTTGTGACAAGCATTTTGCCAGGAACAGCAAAATAAATGAAATAATAAATTGAATAAACAAATTGACTCATTTAAAAAATTGGACTTGACTGGAAACCTGCTGTCTTCATCAATATGTTCTTGGTGTGTGTGTGTGTGTGTGTGTGTGTGTGTGTGTGTGTGTGTGTGTGTGTGTGTGTGTGTGTGTGTGTACATGCGCACGTGTGTGCAACAGGGAGGTTCCTGAGCTTATGTACTTATCTACCCATGAATGCCCAGTAAGACAAGCAACTCTCAATATCAGAGCAAACTCAATGACTGTTTCTGTAAATAAGCAGATGTACTTGCCATAAAAACCGTGATTTTTTAAATTAGATTATAAGTAATGGTCTTATCCATGACAACTCATAAAGTTCCACAGCAATCATAGTCTTGTGTTCATTTCTATTAAACCCTACAATTAGTTTCACCCAGTTGTATCTCTTGAAGTCTGATTGTATCCTGATGTACTGTATTATAATTCAAGTACACTGTATTTTGCTGTGCCTTGTATGTACAATGTATCCAGTCAGAACACAGCCTGCAGTGTGCTGCATTGTCATTCATTGGATTGAACAGTTTGTTTTAGGTAGAACACGCTTATATCAATGGAGGTGTGATGTGCGATGTGTTTTCCTCTGTGTATTCACAGGTGTAGATGGATCAAGCCCCAGAACATGACCTGTGGATGACAATGTGAGGGGAGTCCACCACCTCCAAGTCATAACCCCTCCCACACACACACACACACACACACACACACAGAGCTTCCCTCTCTGTGCCCTCCTGTGGCACTCATCACCTTGGTTGCGGACACACCTTCCTGTTGCCGGGGAATATTTCCCGCCAGCATGGTGGCATCCCAGGCCGCCCGGCAATCCTTCACATTCACAGCCCTTTGACACATTGCTGGATGAAGGCAATGCATCATGTGGTGAGATCGGAGGGGGGGGGAAGCAGCAAGGGAGGTTAAATAAAGAAATAAAACGGCACTCGGGGAAGGGCCAGTGTGCCGTAAAGCTGCAGCTCCCAGCCTCTTTGCCAGGGGGCGCCATTTCACCACAAATTTGTCCTCTCAGTTGTGCTGACTGCCCTCCATGTTTATGTGATCCTTACAGTCATCCTTCCTGATATCACTACAACAAAGCAGCAACAAGATGTCAGACAGTTATTATGTAGCTCTGTGCCTTATGAACCAGGAAACATTCATAAGGCACAGTTCACTTATTATTACGCTCTTATCATTGCATTTAATGTCATCTTTATCATCATCATTATCATCGTCATCATCATCACCATGCAGTTCAGCAAATAATTATATCCAAGACAACATATAATTTTAACAGAATTTTCTCAAAGCACTTTGTGACCTTTTCTAAGATTTGATTTAACATGCTGTGAACCTCTATGTTAACTGTTACCCTGAAAAATAAAAAAAGTTTTATCTGTAATGACCTGGATTGGCCGGGTCAAATCAAAGAACACACTTTTACCATTGTAGATATTATTTTTTAATTAAATTTGTAATTGGAATGTCTAACCAGAATACAAAACTGTTCGTATTTGACTGAAAAACATTTGTTGAACAGCAAGTAGGGAAAATGTCTTCTGCTTGAATCTAGAATGCAGTTGTAAAGAGAAACGTGGTTACAGCAGATCTATCACTATGTGCGGTAGGATGATCCCAAAAAGACCCGTTACAGAGCAGTGTTCACAAGTATGTTAATATTCATGTGAATTTGCTGAACTGATGAATCCTCTGCACTATATTCCTGGCTTTTCATTACGTTTTTTGCTATAGACTGAAATGTCCCCTGTATAGTGTGACTGTCGTTTTGTGTCAGTGGTCCTTTAATCTGGTGGGATTGTGGGGACACTGCACCACCTTGATCCATTTCTGGGAATTGTGGGACACTGTCTCTCTATCTGTCTGTCTGCCTGTCAATCTAATCTGCTCACATCTGCAAATCAATGTTTTACATTTAAATTGTAGCTTCTTTCAGCTTCCCCCATTAGAGGTAACTATAGCAGATCATCCATCACATGTCTCACTCTGTCATCTGCATTTTTCTCTACCACCCCAACCACCTGCATGTCCTCCCTCACCGCATCCATAAAGCTCCTCCATGGTCTTCCCTTCTCCCCCTGCCTGGCGGCTCCATCCTCAGCATTCTTCTCCCGATATAGCCTGCATCCCTCCTCCGCACATGCCCAAACCATCTCATTCTTCCCTGTCTCACCGTCTCTCCAGACTGCCCTACCTACTCTGTCCCTCTCACTAATCCTGTCTATCCTCATCAGTCCCAGTGAGAATCTCAGCATCTTCAACTCTGCTACCTCCACTTTCACCTTCTGTATTTTAGACTGTGTCCCTGCCTTCAAACTCCTGTCTTCTAAACGTCCCCTTCCACTCTTGCAAATTACTCATCACTCCTGCCCCTCCTGTCCACCCCCCACCCATCCTACACTCTCTTCTTCACTCCTCTACCTCACTCTCCATTACTTTGCACAGTTGGGCCCAAGTTTTTAAATCCTTGCATCTAATCCTTGCAGCTGCATCGTTCTGCCACCCTCGCTCTCATTCACACGCAGAAGACTTACAAATGACTGCATGAAAGTCTTCAGTATTAAAAGAAGCACCACAGACATCTTAACTGCATGATTTACACTTTTTACCATACATTTCACTTTTTCTTGGCTGGACTTTCCACCTGAAGAAGCTACATGGATGAGTGGTGAAACATTCCTATTAAAAAGAAAGAAGTCCAGTTGATGATTCAACTTCCAGACAGCTCCACCTTCACTGAAATTTTTACTTTTCTTGATTCTGGTACAGCTTTTTAGATCGTTGGGTTCTTTGTTTTAATTGTTGTCCTTACAAGCTCTGTAAAAATAAGCAACTTACATTAGATATAAACAAAAAGAGAAACATCAATTCTCAGTAGCCTCAGTACTTTCTTTGTTTTAAGCCTCAAACATATTGCCCTGCTTCATGAGATAACGAAATCAGAGTTTACACAGCACAGCATATAGACCCATCAACCATCTGCTGACCGCCCACTGGCTCCCTCTGTTTGCCTGTGAACTTCAACCAGGAAGGAGAGCTTGCCTTGATCCAGCCATAGAATATCATGGAAAAAAATGATGCACAAAGTGCATTACCGATCTGCTCCTCATTTCCAGAGATGACAAATCTGTTCTCCGTTATGGTTTCTTACTGGGAGACCAGTACGAAAACCTGCCACACACCCACATGGTGTTCTTTATGTTCTCACGCCACCTTATCGCTGCTGAAACAGCACCCACCCTTGTTTGCTCTTTTTAATCAAATGCCTTGATAAAAGTGTCTGGTCCAGCAACCCCTTTTCATGTCCTGCGGATCTGCATGCCAAGCTGGACACAGCCTTTGCCATGTTTATGTTAGCCATGAGTGTGGGATGGTGGTGTTGTTTGTCTGCCTGAGACCAGCACCTCCTCTTTTTCTTTGTGTTATAAAGCTTTTTTTAAATAAAAGTGTCTTTGGGGTGTTCCAAAAGTACAGTACCAATTTTACAGGTATCTCAGAGAATACAGGGGTTATACAATGTTCTTTGTGCTGCAGAAGATGCGTCTCACTTTCTTTTAATGAGCATGTCTGCAACATAATGCAGGGTGATGGCAGGGGCTTTTTAATTATGTCAGTTTGAAGACTTCACCAAGGAAATACATTTTTCCTCTGCATAGCCATGAAATTTACAAGTAAGGCTGAAACGAAGTTGGTGGATAAAGTCTGGACAAATCAGTAACTGAGCCACTAAAAAACAGGCAGCCACACTTCAGCCACACTTCAGAGACACCTAATTACAATGTCTCATTCTCAATATGTTACTGGTCAAGTCTTAGGCACTGATGCAGAAGTAAGTCTGTGGATGTCCTGTTTATTGTGATTATGACACAGTGGTTATCATTATTCATATATCCCCATATAGTAACCAATGATTTCACTGATTGACACCAAGGGTGTTTAAAACTGGTAGAGACCAAAGCAACCCCCAACCCTCTTAGTGCAACAAAGTGTGGTGATTGCTAAAATGATTGGCAGGGACAATACAGTACTCACACAATACTAGTAGGGAAATATCCCGATTGTCAATATCCACATCTATGCCCATGATCGATACTATATGATCCTACCTTCTATGTATTTCAAAGCTCCTATTCTCCCATCACTAGGCCTCCTAGAGATCCACGTTTTGAGCTTTATCCCACGAAAACCCCAAGGGACACAGCCTTTAATGGACTTAAACAGAGCAGTCTGCTCTATTCAGACCCTGTTTTATCCCCCTATATGGCTTTCAGCTCTCCACTAGAAAACATAAAAACATCAAACAAGCCAGTGAAGTGCAAAGCAGTATGAATGTAATATATTTCCTCCCATCAGTAAATCTTAATGAGTATCCCACCTTCCAACTCCAAGCTACACAACGATAGAGTGTAGCTGAGGTGGGGCTGAACATATTTAAAGAAGCACTTTTAACAGGTCTTCAGTTTACAGCCTTTTAAAAAGAACTACAGAGCTTCGGAAGGTCACAGAAAAAGGCAGACATTCAAAAGCATTATGTTTAATTGTACCTGGAGAAAAAAACGTATGTGAAATTTAATTGTAGAGGACCTCATTACCGTTACACTGAAAGGAAGAAAAAAATCTTACCTTGATGTCACTACAGGACCAAGATAACTGAATGCGTAAGCTTTGAACTAACTTAAATCTGATCAATGTTCAAGTAATGTAAAACATTTGGGTATACGGTAAAAACAAATATTCTTTGCTGTTGCTTCAATAACAGCATTTTTCTCCATCCAGACAATGAAAAAAATTTTTAAACCTTAATATTCAGCGTTCTTATCATTGTTGCCATAATTACTTTAGACCTTGTTCTGGGCTTTAAAGCAGCCTGCTGCCCACTGAGGTGATTTTTTACTGAACAAAGACCCCTTTTAACCTGTCAACACCAAGTGGCTGGCCTTGCATGCTTGCGACCCCCAGGAGGACCCACCGAGGGACAGGTTGACATGTTAGCCACCATGATGTCTGCGCTGATGTGATTGGCACTGGCACCTGTCATAGCATGTTAGCCTGTATTGGACGTCAGCCATTCTCTTTGGATGTTTCTTCAGAGGCCTTTAAGAGAGAGAGAGTTAGAGAGAGAGAGAGAGAGAGAGAAATAACTGCCTCTTGATGTCAAATGCACACATTTTATGAAAACATCAGCCTGTAGAGCTCCACAGCTGGCAGATCAGTGGCCTGTAGTTGAGTGACAGTTCATAAGTAGTTTATTTCACAGAGTGCCAGTGTGGGCTTTGGAGTGAGGTCACATGACCCCTTTCTCTCCCTACATTTTAATCTAGTTTCACCTACATTTTAACCCAGTTTCTTCCTACATGACTCCAGTCTCTCCTATCATCTTAAACCAGTCTCTCCCTACATTTTAACCCAGATTCCCCCCTACATTTTACCCAGTCTTTTCCCACATTTTAACCCAGTCACTCCTACACTTTAACCTAGTCCCCCCTACATTCTACCCCAGTATCTTCCAAAATTAATATACCACACACATTGGAAATTCTAAAAAAATGTGCCTGACAGAATGTTGATCTAAACCCACGCTGTTTTTCACCAGTGTAGCCTTGTAGAATCCCAGTCTAACATGCCGATGTGGTGTCTCCAGTACAGAGGGGGCACAGAGCTGTGATGCTAATGTACATGTGAATGAGCAAAGGAGAGAGAGAAAGAGAGGAAAGACACAAGTCCACCTAAGTACCTTTGAGACTGAGAATTCCTCACAGAGAACCTACCTCCATTTTCAAAAATCTGTTAAGCTGTGATGAACAAGATAAATGTTGCAAGGATGGCAATAGAAAAAAAAGACCTTAATAAATTACAAATAAAATTTGTGAGACTGGCACCTTCTTCAGCCTCCCTTGATGATCTCATGGCTTGCTTTGTTGTTTGTATTTTTACCCCAGCACTGAGCTTGTCAGGGGACCGCTTTGCCTCCTGCTGACAGAACTTCCACTCCGCCTGCTGGTACCAGCTGCAACTGCAATCAGTTTAATCACCTACAAGATAAACCGGAACATTCCTCCAGACTGTTTATCCTCTCTGCAGTTCCATGTCGGCTACAGCCCATAAAGTGAATTAATTGTGCAACTTCAGCTGAGGCAACTATGGCTTCATGTGTAGTACAGGCTTCTGCTACTGAATTTTGTTTTAAAATAACCTGTAATGACAGCTTTTAATTATTTTAAATTATGATAAATTTTTGTCAATGAAGGAAGTGTCCTTTGTGTACAAAGGCTTTTTATGTGATAAGCCTTTTCTTTTATTTCATTTTTGCCTTTTCAAAAGATTAGTAGCATTAGCATTTCTGACAAGCTTTAAAATAAAAACCACATTCTTTAATTAAAATTCTTTATGTGGTCACTATGAATCCACCATACTCTGTAAATTTTACTATTACATTTAGTAGTAGATTTAGTGCTATATTAACTGGCAATCTGCAACAGTGATATATAATGTAATCTGGTTTAAATACATCGTTTAGATGTCAGCATTTTAGCACCAATTAAATGTGACCAAATGTAAATGTGTTATAAATTATGACTCTCACATCAATCTGTAGGTTCCATCACTTTTGAAATTTAATCAATTTTAGACCCAATCCTAACTTTACCAATAACATATTAATCTGTAAAAAAAGTTTTTACAGATTTCCCATTTTATTTGTCCAGTTCTTCAGCTCAGAATGTTCTACCTAACACCCTTTTTAGTGCCACTTATTAATGTTTCTAAATGAACTAATTTAAACCTTCTGGCACAAAAGTACAAAAAACTGCCACAGATGTACATACATATTAAAAAGAAAACATTTAACATTGTTATAACACTCTCTGAGCCCCTCCCCCATAACAGGTATCCGGTTATATGCTTTTCTGTGTTTCTGTGCACAATGTCTTTGTTCAGTTTTATACAACAGTGGAAAAATTATACCACATGTATAAATATATACATAAAAAGACAAGACGGGAGTTTCTCAGTACCTGCCAGAAAAATGCCAACGAGAATTATCCTACAACACATCAGCTCTTGCACTTATGGCTGAGATCAATAAGACTAGTTATAAAATCATTTCATTCTTTGCTCCTTTTTTTTTAACCCCAATTGCTGGCAACAAGGATTTCAAAAGCTGCTTTGAAGACGACTCAGTTACTTCTGGGAATGGGTCAGTTTGAAGCACGCATTTGATCTGAACTGATGGGCTAAATAGAAGGAGATGAGGAACAATGTCCCATACAGTTATGGGTTTGTAACGCTCAATTTCACAGAGGTAATATAATCCTGTGCAAAAGAGCATCTCATAAAGCGTCAATCCCTCCAATCCACATAAGAATGACTTCCCAGAAAACTTTATAATTATTGTTTCATTTTGACTTCCATCGTTCTTCTTGAGTCATGTTGCTGCTTTTATTGCAAAAGCCATGGAGCAAAGCAGGAAAACTGCAGACACACCAGGGTGTTTACGTGTCAACGTCACTCTTATATTCATGACTAAGGCAGTCTGTCCATGCAGATTTGTCACGGTGCGGCGCCAGCCCTGGATACCCTCAGCTATGTGAAGTCAGCTGACCCTGCTGTAATCCCCAGTTGGCAAAACGAGAGGGGTGCCACTAATAGGCCTGATAGGAAGATCAAAGCTTCAGTGAGAGAGCCCTGAATACTTGGGGACTAAAGACCTGTATACCAACCATATCATCCATCAGAACGCTTAATTAGGCTTTGATATCCCAGCGAGCCACCCACAGAGAGAAGACGTTACAAAAGGTGAAGATGTGTGATCACAGTTTCGGCAGGGGGAGGGGTGATTTTTTTAATACAGTTTATTGTGAAACTTTTTTTACACAACAACAGAATTTTAATAAGAGCAGTGTTCTTTGAAGACTGGCAATGTCTTTTGTGAGAGTTCTTGCTGGAGAGAGAGGAGCACCGCCATTATGTGTGATGATCAAGATAAAAGGCTGGGGCACAAAACACAACGAGGGAGGAATCACGGACGCCGGCGTGCCTGATGACGGGCGTCACAGAGCCCATCAGCTCACGCTTCTTCAGCCCGGATCTCCACGTCTGGAGAGTTTGCAATCAAAATGAAATGGAAGGGTGGGGTGGAGATGGAGGGGCAGGGGGGCTCTGCCTTAGCCTTGGAAGTTGATTAGCTCTTTGATGATGGAAAACATCCAGGAAATTCATCTTCCCAGTGGATAACTACAAACCTCCTTATCTTCAGCACCCTGAAAGAAAGTATTAAAACTAAGGTAACTCAAAAATCCCATACCTTTTTTGTACAAATAATTTGATAAACACCAGATTTAATTGTGCTGAGGGGTTGGGAGGGGTAGTTTTTGTTAAATTTCAGTGTGGACAAAATCATCTTTAAGAACTTTTGAAAAAGCTTATGCCAAAGGAATGGGAGTGAGAAACACTGAGATGCACCAGTGAGACGCCTTCTCCCATGCTGCTACAACTCCCAGCGTCAGTCCTGCTCGGAGGAGACCACATCGCAGCTCAGCGAGCTGTGACGGGAGGCCAAGGACTGTATGGCAGCAGGGGCTGTTATGAACTCCTACTGCAGCTCTCAGTCAGGAATGTGGGAGGGCCAGGACAGCCAGGCCTCAGGACCTCACAGGCTTATCATCTACATGGTAGGCCTTAAAGCGAGCTACACTCCTCTTGTCACGCATATGCCCTGTGGCAAACATGTGGCTTTCATGTTTTTTTCTTTTTTATCTTCTGAGCAGTGCCAGCTCATACAATACATCAGAGCAAAAAAAAAAAAAAACATAAAAATACAAATAAAGTATAAAGTACATTTTCCGTGGCTTGTACAGTTAGAAGCCATACAGATTGCCTCAGTAGCCATTTTCTGAATGTGTCTCTGATATTAATAAATACCAAATAATTGTTATCATATCTGGTTTTGAATTCCTGATGCATTTTGATGAACATGCATTCGAATTGTCCTTCTTTGAAAGGTGTACATTTTATGTTCAGCCCTCTGTCACTGAATGTGATTCTGTTTTTTCATCTTCATTTGTATGCAGTTATCAGCAATTTGTAAGAACTGCAGTGCAGTCTGCTCAGTAATGACCTAACATCTAATTGGTTGTGTCCATCCAGCCAAGTTTCTCACAATTTTACATTTGCATTCTATGTATCCATCTGACACCTTTCCCCCACAATGGAATACAGCTTTACCCATTCTATGTATCCATCTGACACCTTTCCCCCACAGTGGAATACAGCTCTACCCATCTTACAGCTGTACTGTATAATACAGCTCTACCCATCTTACAGCTGTACTGTATAAATACAGGTTAAGTATCTCTGCAAAGATCAGCACAACTGGCTTTAAATTCCGTCTCCCTGGCCACTGTCGTCCAGCCACCTCGCTGCCTCCCTTGCCCTTGTTTCATCAATTTCTGAATATGTATATTTCAAATCAAGTGCCATACCTCTCTCAAAGGTAATGACAGAAACCCAATGATTTCTTTAAGTAGAGCTTCAGCTCTCTAGCCCCTAATAAAGAAGTGCTGTACAGAACACCAGTTCTGCTTGCTTTCATCTCCAAATGAATTTAAAACAAAACCAAAAATTAAACCACATTCGCTCGACAATTGGTGACACTTAAAGGTGCTCCTGCTTTTATAATGCTCTTCATAGGACTACATGACACCTACATAAGCCCTTCACGACATCCAACATAAACTGAGAAAGGCATTTATACAGGTTAGTTTATAGCTGTCATAACTGCTGATATTGGCAACTGTTGTGTCAAGTTGACCGTCGCCTAAATCAACTGTCTTCACAGTCCAGAAACAAAGTCCTTAGCTAATCACTTCACTGTGACGTGGTTGAACTCAGTCAAGGATGCTGTCCAGCACCGTGTTGTCTTGTACCTGAGCAGGGCCAGTCTGACGCTGCACGGTACAGCAAAGAGTGCTGATAGAGAAGCACATGAGAGTGGTGTGGCTTAGCCCAGCTCACATATCTGTGCCAGTGGAAAAACACGCAAACATTTGAGGGAAAACACATGTGAGTAACTAACCTCTGCATTGGCCGGCAGGTAATGAGCTCTGTTACAATCACACTGTTGCATGGGAAACACTCTTTGTTTAAATAATACCTTTTTTCTATAGATTTAATTAGCATTAATAAAGATCCCACTGGTCATCTTACTGGGACTTCTGGGATGCAGTCAATGATGAATAGTCTGTTTACCAGGGACAGAGGAGCAGGGATAAGGTCAGACATCCAAAAAATGAGTCATCTTAAAAAAGATACAGGTTAGTCCATGTTTTCTACAGTGTAAAGTTTGTTGTGTTTAATAGATATGTGCTGCTACAATCGATACATTTAAAACTGCATGACTATAACATGAATAAAAGCACAGTGAGTTTAATCAGACATTTCAATTTTGCCATTAGTGAGTGATTGTACAGAGTAACTGTAGTGAACAGTGCTCCTCCAGGAAAGATGCACAATCATGGAAAGGCTGCACAGTGACGCACAGCTGCAGAGAGGCTCCGCAGTGAGACGAGGCAACAGAGAGGCCCCATGGGGGTGTAGGGGGTCCATAAAAAAAGTGAGGAACTGTCCCACACACCCTATCAGTTCTCAAAAATCCACGCAGCAGAAACACCCGCCCTGCGACAAATTGTTAGGGTGTGTCGGGTAGGCAGGCACCCCGCGAGGTGTGCTCCACTGTAGTCTGCTCACTTCAGCTCATTTGCCTGCATTTTACACCTCATTTCAGTCTGGGCATGTGGCCTGCCAGCTCCACATTAGCTGCCCCTGACCCACTTTCCATTTGCTCCCCTTCACAGAGACCAAAGAGAGAGGAAGCAAAGGATGTCGATGGGAGCTGGAGGATAGGGACTGCTGAGGGGGGCACAGTTTCCTCCTCCGCACAACTGGTCCGTGTGCCGAGACATTCATGGGAACAGAAAGGTGCCATTGTAGGGTGTTTCTGTCACAGAAGCTACAGAGTAAATGTTCTCATCCATCTGTCACACTTCTTTCCATCCCCTCTGACCTTCATTATGTGTCCTTCTCAGTAACCAGATACCTGAGGTTTATACGGGATGTTCACAAGGGCAGTTTGAGGGCCTCAAATAGGCACAGAGGAGAATTTGCTTAAAGTCAGTAACCTGGAGCATGTTCCTTATCCATTAAACTATCAGCTCCGGTGAAGATGATTCATATGTGTTCTTGAATCATTAAAGGAAGTGTGCTCTGATGTTTTTATGCACTGTTGTGCTCATCAACCCAGTTTACTATTTGGGTTGGACCGGTGGACAAGATAATCCAGCATCAGTGCTCATGAGGGTTGTGTTTTTTTTTTCCCTCTTTCTTTCTCCTTATGTTTTGGTCTCCTGGCAGGAGTCTCTGGCATGGACGGGGTGTGCTTTGAATTATCAGTCCCCGCCTGGAACATCGTGTTACCCTCCAGTGGGTAGAGTAGAGGCCTACTTTCAGCAGCTGAATGATGGCAATTTTAGGCCCCCTGAGTGGTTGTATATAACACGGGGTGGGGTAGGCTAACTGAAGATGGAATGCAGCCATCAGGGGACGCTGTCAATATGGATTATGTGAGGAGTGTGAGGGGCATATGCAACAGCCAGGCCATGTGCAGATCCTCTGTCTAAGGAAATCAGCACCAAAAGCCAAATGGTGCACAAAGGCAGCCATCAGACACAATTATTTCCTTAGTTAAACTGTTAACATGCCCTGTAGTCAATCCCAAATGCTATGTATGCAGGTTTCTCAACGACCTCAACAATTACTAATTTGGCATTTTCTATACACATACGTTTCCCTTTGCAAAAATAACTACTGCAAACACAACAGCCCTGTCCCCCAATTACCCATATTTAATACTTTTTTTTTGCATTTAAAGCTAATCCATTACCTGCCACAGAAAATAATTGATTTATTACTAGGGGATGGCACAATCCCCTTACACACAGTCTATAGGAAATGACTACGCACTGCACAGAAAGCTTTACAATATGTTTTTATGTTGTACTGCTAAATAAGACATGACCAACGGCATCCACCACACCAGAGTGTTGCTGAGCTGAAGGCGTGGACTTGGTCACATCACAGATACCTGGGAGGCAGTGACTCATCTTGCAGATGCATGCCCTGCTCTGCTAATTGTCCAATGAGCTGCTGGGGCCAGTTGCTCAGAGCAACCTTCAACTATCAAATCCTGTTTTGGCCTCCTCTTCATCTTCAGAACTAGCCCTGCTTCAAAGCAAAGTGTATCCTTAAATAATGGAACTAAATTATGAATGAATGAGAGAATATATTCCTTCCAAAGGGATACAACAAAGAACTGCAAGTTTTTCAGATGGTGAAAGGAAAGACGCATTAAATTATTTATGCATTCATATACAACGTTTTTCAACCCACTTGAGCTCAAGATGTTCGGTTTTCATGTGGCAATCACATGGTCTGGTAGTCACGGTGAACACAAGATACCGTCTCATCACATGTGAATGACGGAAGCAAAGAGGCCAAAAGGCAGTGGCTACAAGGGTTAGTACAGTCACCTCCTGTCATCTTAGGAAGGGAAGAACTAACACACCAAAGGAAGGCACAGTAGAAACAAGAGAAGAACAGTAATGCACCAGTGCCTGTCATGCAGCGATTAGCTCCCAGTCGTGCTTCCCACGACTTCCTGCAACTGCAAAAATAACCCTCTTAATTAAACCCCTGGTGCTGGTCTCTGACTGCGGCATAGGGGTGCATCTGTTGGGGGTCTGTGACTGCAGCACTCAGAGAAGGGGGCCTGCGTTCCACTTCCCCCAACTCTACACTGCAATCCATCATCCGGAGGCATGTATGCATTAGCCATTCATCTCTATGGCTCAACCTCAAACGAGAGCAGCGACCCCATGGAACACCTTCTGAATTATGAACTCGGCCAATAAAGGTGTTTGCCTGCATCTGATTCTATCCCCAGCAAGCGGGATTCGCAGACAACGCAGGTGAGAGAAAAAGCCGTTCTTCAATATTACCTCTCCCTAGATCCCTCTCTAATACCTCATATACATCCCAACCCCCAAAATCAATATCAATCCAAGAAATACATTTGCAGACATACACAATGTTTGTATTAAAAGGATGCCGAGGGGTGGGTTGCTTTTCAAAATGGCTGTCATTTGTCAAGCATTAATAATTCACATTCAGTAAAGCAACGCCAGCGGGTAGCTATGTAACGTTATTATACAGAGTTACTGCTTTTCGGAGGAAAATTCTGGCAGAGGTGAATCATTGAGTGAAACATTGGCAAGACTGCCACCGCACAGACACGTGGGCCAGCTGTCTGCCTATGTAGGCCAGTCCGCCCAGTGCTCTGAGTACACACCGTGCTGCTCGACGATGCCCCTCTAGCGAAAACATTTACACTGCTCAAGTGTGGAAGATACTGGGGAGGATCACAGAGTGTCTGCCACGGCCAGCCTAATGGGCCCAAGCGGGACCTGCGTCGACCGGAGCTGGGGTCCCGCGCGTGGCGCCACAGCCTGGTGCTCACCATGGGCCCAATTACGCAGGAGTGGACTTAGCCGGGATGTGACAGAACACAGAGGCACCATCTCAAGGCTGAGCTGCGCACAGGCCTCACCTCCCCAGGTCACAGTTAAATTAATACCATAGCCAGGACTGGTGCTCCTAAAACCTCTGGTTACCTATTCTTATAAGTGACCCCTTGTGTGGGGCAGGCAAGCACCTGCACAGGTACTTAGGAACACGGTAATCAAATTTCATACTTTACAAAGTGGTTGAGATGAGGACAATATGTGTATGTTTTCCTCAATAGGACTTTCTGACCTTCTAAAGCAGGATACGAAAGTAGGTAAAGTTAGAGAATGCTCAGACTACGCTGGAAAGTTACCAAGAGTATTTCTTTCACCTTCCAAATAACCTGGGGTCACCCATTCCATTAACAGCTGGTTTTGTACTAAAGGCTGGGGTGGGGTCATCTGTTGTCTATAAGCACAAACACTTTTTTTCCAGCGTTCACTTAAATAGTACAATAATTCTTTTCATTCATACATCAGTCTGGTTATATTATGCCTGATCCTATACGGCTACATGGCTGCTACAGAAAAAGTAATAAGGGTACTGTAGCCACGCAAACAGCCTTTGTTCCTTTTTAAAATAAGTTTTTCCTAAACATTCTAATGGTGCCTTAAACAGTGTTGTTTAATTTAAACATGTTAAAACTTTGGCATTAGTATCTATAGCTGGGACTCAAACCCCCAGTGGCCCCCTGGGTTGTCTGACTCAGTGTAGACCCAAATAAACACTCTCACTGTTAAATGAGAGTGTAGCTCAGAGGTCCTCAATAGCATACGTTATAATATACACAGTGCAGTGTTTACCAAAAGAACTTAAATTGTCTATTTACTAACTGTACTGTTAAAATGTGACACATTAGTTCTTAGAGAAATATTGGTTTTTCATAGAATAACAGCACAAAAAGGTTGCAGTTTTTTTAGTCTTAAACAGTCTTTACATATTAAATCAAGGGAAAATTGTCTATATATTTTAGGCCACTCTTTATGGACTCAGAAATACAATTAATTATAATACTCAAAGGTATTTACGTTTGTAAATATGGCATAGGGAATTTTTTTTATATGTGAGGAAATTTATGTGCATTCACACAAATTGTGTCCATATTTATGATAGCTACATTTTTCTTACCCCTGCATCTCGTGTTGAAATTACACCATAGATCCTGCATTCAGGTGCTGTCAGTCCTTCGTGTGTCCACTATATGGCGCCCTTACCCCAGTTTCTCCAATTCCTTTGTGATAATTGTCTTGTTAATTCTATCAGCAGCCCCCACTTGTGCCTTGTTTCCTTCTACCTCCTTTATATACTCCCCTTCTATCTTAGTTCTTTGCTGGTTGTTGTTAGCTGTGATGTGCCTTGTGTATCTATAGTGGTTTTGACTCAAAATAAACCTCCCTTTTTGCACATTAGCCCTCACCTTTCCCCTCCTCCTTTCAGAACGTTACATTCATATTAGCTGCCAATAACATCCCGTTTCACCAAATGTAGCTACATAAGTCAAGCTCATCACATTTTAGCTACTGCAATATTAGCATGCATCACTGCTATATATTTTCTGTATGTTGAAAACAACAGACTAGGAGACCCGCTTTTAGCTTCTGAAGGAAATGTGATTTTGTTTTCAGCGGCACGTGTCTGTGAGTGCACGTGAACACAATAACATTGCTGTTATCAAGTGCAGGCCAAACCTACTAGCATATTATAATGGCTGTTAACGCAGCTTGTACAAACCAGACTGGGAGCAAGTCGTGGCTAGGAAGGAAAGAGCTGATTTGGGTTAATCCTGGAAAAATTTTAGAAAGTGTTTAAAAACACATTTCCATCAGTTTCTCTTTCCACTTTTTCAGACTCATAGCTATTTTCACTGCCAAGAAAATAATAAAAAGCACACAATTAAATGTTCTTTTAAGTCCATTATGGAAACATTCATGTTTCTTACTTATAAACGGTCCTGCAAAGAACCACTTTGAGTCCTTCCGCACTTGAACACCACAGGTAGTAATACCTTTAAGTTAAAATGCATTGTGTTACAATTCCAAAACTACGGTTCTTTCAGTTGTCCAAAACGGAGCGCGGCTGGCAACAGAGTGTTAATTACAGTTTGTTAATTAAAAACAGAGCACCTCTTCTTCTCCTGTACAGTGTAAACTACACAAATATTTAAAAAAATTTACCATCTATGTGCAAGTCTTTTTATATATGTGTGCATTGCTGCGGACGTTCAGCAGAACAATAATATTAACATACAAATCAACTGACTAAATATATCACGGTTACTGACATCTACTGCTGCGTTTTTGCCAGAAGAATGTTGTTTAAATTTTTTCCACCTTTAAATCATACTATGAAAAATAAGATGAGCATTTTGTATTTTAAATAAATGTCTCATGCTGAATTGAATATAATGAAATGAATCTCATTCTCTGTGGACTGAGATTTACAGTATGTGAACTGAACTGAGGAAGATGGAAGCACAATGTCATTCTGAAGGACGCTGTGTTCAAGCAATAGATGCTAATGTTATTGATGTGACTTCCTCTCTTTTACTTCCCAGGTTTCACTGCCTTGAGCATTCCGCCACTGCTACCTTGAAGGTGTAGAGAGAAAAAAGTACAATAGACTCCAGAGTGCATAAAACATGCATGCAAGGGATTGTGGGAGAATGCAAATTACAAATCCATAAAGTAAAATTAGACTCATGCGTTGGCTGGAGCCGTCAAGGACTCGGCTGTTGACAGTGGTCATATACATAGCTGTTACAGAGTTCCAACAGAAAGCTAGAAAACTGTCCCTGAATCTAACCTAAACCATTTCCCCACAGTCCTCCTTGTTTTTATCTGAAAAACGCCTTAGTGCACATTTTTTCAACAGGTCCATAAGCAATGGACAGCCACATAGTAGAGGCCCAGTGTCACGAAACCAAACACCAAATCCTTTATAAAGAGGAAAGCTGTAGTGGCCTCTCCCCTCTGACTGTGAGCTGTACCAGATACAAACTAGAAATTAATTATGAGTCACCATCACCAGCTCTACAGTTATGTCTAACGGCCTCTGGCCAGGTGACAGAGACTCACCTTGCTGTGCCTCTCCCAGGTCTAACATGCATCCTGGATGTGGCCTGAGGTGTCACAACCTGTGTTACAGGTGTGTCATTTACTGCTCATGGCCACCATCCAGCACATCACAAAATATGTGCAGAATTTAACATGCCTTTTCTATTCATGTTTTTGTTTAATCTTTTTAAATCAAAGAATCCCTAATAAATGTGATTAAATCTTATTAACATAAAGTAAATTAAAAGTAAATTAATCTTACCAAGGTTCAATTGGAATCTTATTCAATTACAAAAAAAAAAAAAAATCTGCATTATGCTCTTCAAACAGGTGGGTCATTTCTTCAAGTCTAACAGGACAAAATGCATTTCACCATTTGATCTCCATCCTCATGCCAGATAAAACAGTGGTAACCTATAACACACGAAAATCGTAATACACTGAAAATTTAATCATTGTCTACAGTTGAATCTACGGTCAGAATGTGACATGTCAAACGAAACAAATTTATAATGCACAAAATATTGATATTCATCTCTGTAATCCTTGTGCTTTGAACTGAATAATCCTGAGCCATCAGTTTCATGGCCTCCGGGGCCTGGAGAACTGCCCTTTTGTCAAAGACTTTTGCGCTAATAACTAAGCTTTCCTGAATTATATTACAATCCATCTCCCTAATGAGGCAACCTTTTGAAATGTCCACTAATAATGTTACCCTTTCTGCCTGAGCTGGGGTCAGCAACAGTATGGGTCCAGAGAAGGGCGGGGTCAGAAACAAGTATGCAATGCGTAATATAACTTAAACTCCAACTATGGCTGAAGGGGAAGGGGGGCGATGGGGGGGCACAGTTATTTTATGGCTCCCTCAGATGTCTCCCAAGAACTTTTTTAACATAAGAATGAAGGAGAGACAGACAGTGTGGTGGGGAAAAGATCATTTTCATAGCGTGTCCATATCCTGGGTCTTAGTTATCTACTAGCCAGCTATTACAGATGGGAGTTTCACATATTTATGAATCACTGTATGTCAGTGGTTCACAATAGCGTGCTGCAATACAAAATATTTTCTAAAGAGATACGTGATGTAGGAGAGCTGGGTTTGATTAATTATACAAGCTGTAGCAGGAGCAGAGATAATTATAGCATTAGACCCACCCATAAACTAATAGAGATGTTAACCAGTACATCTATTTTCTACTCATGACTCTTGCTCTGTAAGTGATGTCAGTGACAAAACATCTAGTTCTAATGACAAGGCTGCCCAAGGCACACAGTCATTAGGCAGTCTTTGTGATTCCAAATCACTATTGCAATAATGCCAGTAAATAAATAGTAGGTCTCTTTTGCACTGTACACCAATGTTTCATTTTTCAATCCTGTTTATTTTTTTGACCCCTGAGTCCAGGCAGTGCCTTATGCTGCTATTATGGTAAATTTCTGTACAAAAAAGGGGTTAATTAATGGAAGGTGAAAACGTGGTGCCTCTTTCAACCCTCACAGATAACCGCAAACGTTCCAGAATAAAAGAAGGAGCGGCCAGTCAGCAAGGCAGTGCACACTGGTTTTCTCCTCTTCAGCTCCTTTCCTTGGAAGTCGCTGTTCATAAATCACGCTGAGATGAACGTCTGGCACGACAGCAGCGCTTTCACTTGAGATTCCACTGAGGGAAGATGCGCCTCTAGTTGATTCCTCATTCCACGTCCTCATGCCCTTCAGCAAAACTCGTTGTGGGAGGTTCTGGAGGGAGTTAGGTCTTTGCTGCCCGGCCGAGATGTCCGGCCTGCTTTCACTCCATTGGCCAGTTTTACGCTTTTATCCAAATCACTTTTGTACCTTTTTGTTCAGCTGCAGTTTTTACTGGAGCAGTTCGGGTGAAGCAGCCAGCTCAAGGGTACGATGCATCCTCCTGGGACGTGACACACAGCCTACAGGGTATGATTCTGTTTGATGGATGCATACTTAATAGCTATATTAGCTATACACATGCATTCTCAAAGTGGCAGCATGGCTGTGTTTTACCTGTAGGACCTTGAGGACCATTGTTTTGCTCAATTTGGTGTTAAGATGGCAGGCTCCCACTTATGGCTCTTTTTGACTGCCTTTCTGTTTCTTTGGAAGGAGAAGATAACCCCCCCACCACCACCACCACCACCCCCACCATCCTGTAATTCCAATCTTATTTCTGTCATATGGAGATGAGATAGTAAGTAATAGACTTGTGAAACACATATGTTTAAAGCAGCTTCAATTAAAAACCAATTGTTTTGCTTTCGACTTGCCACCTTTTCCTTCTCCCTTACATTATGAGAACTATATCCTGAGGCCTTCATTTGACTGATAAGGGGTCAGATATATAAATTTATCTCCTTAGTCATAGAAATTCTCTCACAGAACAAGCGATGAGTGGAGAAGGTAGCCTCATTACTGTTGGAGACTTGAATCAAGGCATTACACTAGCAGGACACCATACGTTTACATTCACATGTATTCATTTAGCAGACGCCTTTGTCCAAAGCAACTTACAATGAATAAGAGTATGTGTATATGTCACAAACAAGGTCAAACAGTATCAGGGAATCTAACTGACAGTAAGTGCTGTCCTGTCATCAAAGTGCACATGATTAAGTCAAGCAATTCTCACACAAGTCATACAAGTAAAGGGAAATGTACAGTCTTGTATAAACTAGAAAACCATGCACCAACAAACAGCCTTACAACAATGGAGTAATAAGAAAGCAAAGATGATACAGGTGAGGTTTTAAGTTCTGAGGTGCTCCCTGAAGAGACGTGTCTTCAGGTGCTTATAGAGTGGGAACAGGGATGATGAAGTCCTCAAAGCAAAAGGAAGCTCATTCCACCATTTAGGCACCAGAGATGAGAAGAGCCTGGGTTTACCAGTCTTCAGCAATATCCACCATATCCACAGCTGCTCTTCAGACAGACGTCCAGTATAACTTTGTACTTCAGCTCTTGGAAAGTACAAGGCCCTGGGAAGAGAAGTTTCACTTTGGTTTTGACCCAGATGACTCTGCTGTTAAGAAAAATAATGACTGTCTCTTTAAAACATTTCACCATATTTAAGACCCAGTAGCTTGAATAAAATGTCTGTCTTGTCTATAAAATATTAACTTTCATAAAGGTGACTTAATGGATGAGCCCACTTAATCGTAATAATTTCGTGTGAGCTCAGATTCACTTTTAATGTCCAATTTTAGGCTGAACTCTCATTTGTAATCCCTATTTCAGCAAATTGATATGGGTTTTACCCCTTAGTTGCAGTGCATTAAGCGCTGGGGTCCCAGAGATGGTGTTTCCTTAAGGGCTAATGCAGACTGACCTGATCAATAAGCTTCGATCCATCAGCCCAATGACTATGAGTGAGAACCGGTCTACACTCACAACAAAGGCTGAAAGGTTGATGTTGTGCCCGGAGGTGAGGAGGGAGACAGCTGCCTTTACTCACAATTGGTCAAGCTTAGGCAAGACAAGTGGTCACTTCCAACCTAATGGCCGCCTTCTCCACTACAGTAATGATTTCATCTGTGAACTAAGAAAACCCCACAGCACCTTATAATCCTCTAAATCCATCGTCCCCACAACCTCATATTCCATCTCAATGACCTTCCTTAAAAATATCTGCCTTTCTTTATTGCACCCCTATGAATTACTTGGTGGGTCACAAAACTGCAGACACTCTTGGTTTAACCAATGGACAGTTTGTGCATCTGTTAAAGCAATTAGCATTCAAAATTTAAATTTCAGCCACATGGGATGACTTAATTTCAGCTGTATTGTGGCGATCTCATGACGCCTAATTTACTTACTAGTGGTGTGACTGCAAGGACATGAGCAGCCATGTTGTGCCACGTACAATTATGTAGCCTTATTACCTATTTTATGCACCCAGAGGGTGAGGCCGAGCTTGATGACACTAACAGCACACTGTAATCAGGCCTGGCACTTGAACATTTGGAAAAACCGTTCAAAGCGGGGTAAGCTTCAGGTGACGGGCCTTCCCATCAGCTCATCATGGCCTTCTTTCTCATTAGCCAGGCAGCTGTCTCCATGTGAGCCCAAAGAGGAAAGTTCTGGATGAAGACAGGGACTTGCCATTCCTGACACTTGATTCTAATCACACCAAATGTACACTTCTCATGAACGCCTTATAGTGGGCAGACAGGGGGGGAAAGAGGAGGAGGGGTGCAGCCGGAAAGAAAACACGCTCATGTGCTGGTGGCCAGAGAGCTGGTCTGTAATCATTGGCGTGCCTCTGATTTGCATACGAGGAGACAGACGCTAAAGAGGTGTTGGTGTGTGGGGGGTAAGTGTGTAGTGAGGGAAGCTGCGGACAAGGGATTTCATCTCAGTTTCGACACACAAAGCTGTCAACATGCATTACATGCTCACTGACAATGCCAGAGGATCACACCCAGACCATTGTTCTCAGCCAGAACAAGGAAAACACTGGGTATTTTTGGAGAGGTACGGAATAACGGCAGCCAGTCAGCTAATTTGAGCTTGACAGATATGGGCCTTGTGAAGTTCAGCACGTAAAACAACGCTGACTGGCATGGAGGTGTCACCTGCGTAGCTGATGAATGGCACCTGTTTCACAACAACATTAAACATTGAACCCCATTGGCCTGAAATCCATGACATCGTCAACGGGCATTGTCTAGTTCTTATAGGATGCTGGAAGAACCTCTCTGATATGTTTACTGTGGAACCCCAAGAGACACTTCCTCTTGACCACTATTGGTACCACTTGAGCAAAGAAGAGATACTGTCGCAATGACAGGTGCTCTGTACCTGTCCTTGCCCAACTGGTAACACCTCACATTGCCATTAGGCTTTTGGCCCATATGAGCCGAGAAACACACCTGATCACATAACTACGTTTTTGCTGTGATAGAAAGATTGAAGCAGTTTTTCCTACTCGTAGACAATCAATGTTGTTGCTGGCGAATCCAGCTCCATCACTCCCATACACAGTTGGCTGCCGTTGACACAGAAAACCTTGTTACACATATTCGAATGGACAATCTGATCATCAACAATCTTCTTTCCATTTCCAGAACACTTTTTCAAAAAATCATTTATTGAGATTATTTTTCAAATCCTCACACTTGCTTTACAAGCATTAAAGCAAAACTTTAATCATTGCAGCATGACTGTCATTTTTTTAACTTCATTTTAAGATGGAAAGCTACACTTAACCCAGAAAAGATTAATTTATAAAATAGTCTGTCATAACTTTGAACACAAATGATTTGTCCGATAAACTCTTCCCGTGTATAACTGTTTGCCCTTACTCTCTGTACATCATGCCCATATCAGAGATTGTTTTTCATGTTTTCACTATATTTTTCTGAAATTAATAATTAATAGCAATTATAAATACTTCGAAATGTATTTTTTCTTAGGGTTTGCTTTTTAATTGCATTCATGTTTTTATATCATCATAGTTACCTTTCCATCCAAATATACTTCCACTACAATTTCAATTGAGAAATTTTAACATTTCATTTCCATCTCCTTTGGGAAAGACATTGATGGATGTTTGCAGTTTATATAATTTAAAGGCAATTCTACCATCTCCAAAAAAATTAAAAATAAAAATATTCACATGTCAGAAGCCAATAAATTAAACCTTAAAACAAACACATTAAGAATTAAGAAATTGTGGGGTACTACATTTACAATCAAATGCAATTTGGTTGAATTTACAATGAATTACATAAAATACAAAGCAGGATTCTATTACAACACAACCAGAATATATGTCCTGCTGATGTTCATGTTTCAGGAAACATAAAACGCATATTGGTTCTGCAAATTTTTATCACATTTTTTGTTATGACCTGCTAAGGAAATCTGTACAAACGTGAAGTTATTATGAACAGTGGGATTCATAATTGACATAATGAGATGTAGCCTTCTGTACTCAAATGTATAACAGCTCCTAATGTACAGAACAAAACTGAGTGCTACACGATTATCCTGAGTGGTAATTCAAATTCCATTATCTAAACGTAGCAAAATTCTTCTTTCTTTGTTAAGTAATACAGGTTTTAAATATTGACAAAAATGTGTGCCACTAGCTTTAGCTTTCATTGCGCATTTGCTAAACGGGTCTGACAATCAGCTGTCATGCGCTCAGCTGAAATGTTTTGGACACCCCACTGGCCGCTAGACAGCTGAGTTGTGTCCCTCTGAGTTAGGTAAACACAGACAAAGGATAAGCGCAAATCAGACACACGAACAATAACCTGGAAGCAAAGATTAGGAAAATGGATTTTTAAAAAGCAAGTAGTAGTTGATGGAGATTGGAAAGTCTGAACAACAAAAGTGACCTCCAAAAATGGGGTGGTGTGGGGGTGATGATGGAAGGTGAAACATTAAAAATGAAGTAACCCTCCAAAAACGAGGAGATGCTGGTGGATGCAAAAACACAATAATAAATAATAATAATAATAATAGATTAAAACAAATGGCCTTGTTTTCCCACTTTATCTGTGTGTAATACTGCCTACCTCATCACACATTATTAACTCATTCTGTGCTCCTAACTGGAGAGCCATCATTCTCCAGCCGGTTCCTCCTTTTCACGTTATCACCATTTTATTTTTCATGAGCGTTTTTATTCATTATTTTTCTTGGGTCACGTTGTGAGGTACCGCCCGACCATGCCGAGCAGTTTTCTCACCTGTAGCACCTGTAACTCAAGTGCCCTGTTCCCTCGTGTCTGTTTGTTACAGATATGTGTGTTCATATATGGACTTTGTGTTTCACTGTATATAAACTGAACTCTGCTCTTAGGCTCTACCTCTTCGAGGAGTTTATGAATGGTAAAGACATAACATGCACTTCTTACATTAGGCCTTACTGGACCAGGTAGTTGCTGGTAGTAACAGACTTACAATGGAGATGTGTTGCGATGACCCCATCGTAACTTGAAAATATCGTCAAGACAAAATAAATACATGCTAAAAAAAAAATACACTCTCTAACAGAAAGACAACTGAACTCTGTTGATCGCTGGCAAGAGTAACACAAGGCAGCAGATGCGTACATCCCGGCAGCATCCCGACGTATCGTACCGCATTCGCTGCTACGTTTGCCTGCTGAGCAAAACATGAAATATTTTTACAATTTTGTCATATCGCTATCATCATCGTAAGATCGAAAAACCGTAAGTCGAACCATCGTAACTCGGGGACCATCTGTAGTTATCAAGCAAACTATAGGATTGGAATGCAAAGGTAAGGTGGTAATGTAAAAAATGCAGCCATAGTGTAGCCAAATTCAGTGGTGCTCAAAGGAATTCTGACCTGTTTACTGTCAAACTGACCATTTTCAGCGAGCCAGCAGCTCTCTGAAATGCACTTTGCGAATATGCATTGACAAGGTAAATTCAGTTTGTGTTTCTCTGGGTGGGAGTGAAGCGATGGGTTTACAACCTGACCTAACAGCTCTCCATTTTGCATGTCAGTGTAGCTGACCTCCAGCTGACCTCTGTTCAATTACCCTACCTCCGTTTCAAGAGAAATGCAGAATGGGACGGGGGCAGCACGTGAGAGTGCCCATGGCAGCAGGTAAAGGTAATTTCAGCAGTCTCACACCACCGCTTCCCTTCATTCCTCTTTGATAGGCTCCAAAATGCTGCTCACTGAAACTGTTAATAAAGTAAGCAAAAGGAGAAACCTTGGAAAGCCACACATAAAGGCCTTTGGAGAAACTACGGAGATGGACAGGGAAGCCGTGTCCTCCAGTGTCTGCCTAAAGGCCCACTTCTGAGGAAGAAGCACACTATGTCACACATGCACGTGCACACACACACGGCATGTCACACACGTATGCACATTCACACTGTATCACACAGACGCGTGCACACACGCACGCCATGTCTAACACACACACACACACACACACACACACACACACACACACATACGCATGCTGTGTCACGTACGCACAAACACACTCACACACCATCTCACACAGAGACACACACACACAGTTATATATACTTACATGTGATTTACAGAACGTCTTTATATAAAATGGTCCCTTCCAAATGCAGGCCATCCATCAATCGGGGACAACTTTTAAACTTTTATGAGCTTGTATTTTAAAAGTGAATTATCCAAGTGTGATAGGGCTCCAATGTCAATATGAAACTGTGAGTGTTGGCAGGTTGCGAGGGGCCCTTGCCATGATGGCAGATTGCTTTGCACAGCCTCGGGGCCTCCTGCTGTGGATGGAGGTTGCAGCCCAGCAGCATTAGCTGGAGGTGGTCTGATGGCCTCATGTTTGAGAAGGCTCACTGCTCACACTCAGGAAGGGGCGACAAGAGGATGACCTGCATATACCGCTAATGCCAACCACAACCACTTCTCATGCAATGTATTTTTTTTCCTGGATGAGCTGATCTGGGACTAGCTTTCCATCTTCCATTCTGTACATTTCCTTTGGGAAGCATGTTGAATAGACTGATCAAACATCATAGGCCTTTACTACACAATTTCTAAACATATCTACTTTAAATACATGTGCCTACCTAACTGCAAACACATCAAACTGTGAGATGCAACACAGAAAACATACATTTTGATACTTTAATTTTGTTCCATCAGCTGTTCATTTAAACTACTGACAAGAAACTTTAAAAAATTATTATAAATGCATTGTTCTGCCTCGTTTTTTTATTTTATTTTTTGCTAAGAGTTTTTTGGTCTTGCCAGTATACTGTGTACATTCTTTGTTCCATCTGAGAAATACTTAATTAGCTATGATTGAGTTGGTAGTCAAATGAATTATATAAGTCACGTGACAACAAATGTAACTTTTTAGTTAAAAAATAAGTAGCTAAAGCCCAGAAACAATGAGGAACACGTGTGTTTTGTATGATTCGTTAACTGTGTGAAAAAACACCATCTATTATTATTATGAGGGGATTTTTTATGAATTTATTATATATAGCATCTGAGCATGACAGTTATATATTTTAAATATGCATCATTTTTAGAAACGGGTTTTTAATGTTTATAAATACCTCTGTGCTGTAACAGTCATTCCGTGAGTGATGCTAATTCAGCCAAACATTCAAATAATGCTTAGTGTTATTTCAGTTGTGAGATTCATTAAATCAACAGCTCAATCAAGACAAATTAATTAAGATCTCAGTTGGAACAAAAGCAGCGAGCAAGTTGGGATGCCAGGACCAGGAGAGGGACACCCGGAGCTAAGTAATCCTTACCAAGCAGCGTCTTGAGGGACATAATGCCTTTACACAGCACATAATAGTTACATTGTAATCTGTTAGTTTGAAGTTTCATTCATTGATTTTCATTCTCAACAAAGGGATTGTATGACAGCATGTTGTACTACACTGAGTATTCCATTTCGCATGCCCTTTCTTTCATTCTAAGCATATTTATGGTTAACAAAATGAATTAAATAAGATGTTTAATTAATTTTTGGGCAAAATCGGGTTGCCAAATCTAGAAAGGAAAATAAAACGTGCATTTTTTAAGTACAGTTTTTTTGTAAGTATAGTAACATGAAGAGATGCTTCTGTCAAACTATCTGGGTTTAATAAACGTCCCCGGATTTCAGTACAAAAACAAATTAGGAGCCCTGGAGTGGGGAGGAACTGGACAAACCATTTACAAATAAAATGTCTTCTCAATTTTGTTTTCTGAGGGGTGGGGTTGTACAAACCTTTTCTTTTGAAAATAATGAGCACATGTGCGCTTTAAACCAATGGTGTATTTTATGGTAAATACATGTGACACAATGTCCAGATTACACCAATGTATGGGTCACTGTTTAAGGCATATATAAACCATTCATTCATTCATTCATTCATCTTCTGTGCTGCTTGTTCCTGGTGAGGGTCGCGGTGAAGCCTGGAGCCCATCTCAGAACACACAGGGCGCAGGGCAGGGGGACACCCAGGGCAGGGGACACCCAGGGCGGGGCGCCAACCCACCACAGATATATAAACCCATATCTCCAAAATCTGTGTATGTTTAATCTAACACATCTGTATTTTCATTTTATGTTAAGTAATGAAGACAGTTGAGGTGTTTAAATAGTCATTTGTCTTACGTTTGCCTCTGGACAGCAGAAAGAGTTTCAATGAGTAAAATTTTAACTAATTTGAATTTACCTCAGACCACGTGTCTGGAAACATTTCGCATTAAAGGTGCACTACAAAATCTGTGAGTGTGAATCAGTCAAACACTGAACGCAATCCGAAGAATACATGCAAGTATTCCCCGCCACTGTCTCTCACACACACACACACACACACACACACACACACACACACACACACACACACACACACACACACACACAC